>JASDQU010737052.1:150051-161998 GCA_032191745.1 Picea mariana | reverse complement strand
TTGCAGCAAGGAATTTGATGATTACTGTTCATACCATGGGATTCACAGAGAGAAGACAATTCCAGGAACACCACAAGAAAATGGTGTGTCAGAAAGAATGAACCAGACAATCATGGAGCAGGCAAGGAGTATGGGATTGCATGTGGGCTTTTCCTTATAGTTCTGGGAAGATGATGTGGATACTATTGTTTACTTAATAAACATAGGAAATTCAAGCTCTTTGGATGGTGGAATTCCAAAGGAGGAATGGACAGGTAAAAAGGTAAACTATTCTTTTTTGATGACTTTCAATTGTGAAGCATTTGTCCATATTGATAAGAAAATAACAAAGCTTGAGGCAAAATCCAAGAAGTGTACCTTTATTGGATATGGTGTTAATGATTTTTGTTATCTCTTATGGAATTATGAAAATCACAAAATCATTAGGAGTAGAGATGTCATATTCAATGATAAAGTCATGTACAAAGATCAGTTGCAGAAAAAGATACAAGAAAAAAAAAAACCAGAATACACAGTGCTTGATGAGATCACTGAAAAATAAATTTCAAAGGTACCAGAAAATCAAAATGTACAACAACAGGAGCAACAGGTACCTCAAACTCCTACAAGTGTTGTTAGAAGATCTATCAGGTTCAGTATACCCCCTAAACAATACTCTCCTTCATTGTATTATTTATTGTTGACTGATTCTGGTGAACCAAAATGTTATGAAGAAACAATGCAGGTAGACACCAAAAAGAAGTGGGAGCAAGGTATGAAAGAGGAAATGGATTCCCTGGTAAATAACCAAACTTGGGATTTGGTTCAGTTTCCTACAGGAAAAAGAGCATTGCAGAATAAATGGGTTTACAAGTTGAAGGAAGAAGATGGAGGAAAATAACAGTACAAGGCTAGACTTGGTGTAAAGGGGTTTGCACAAAAGAATGGTATAGATTTTGATGAAATATTTTCTCTTGTTGTTAAACTGACTTCAATTAGCACTATTTTAAGTCTTATGGTAGTAGAATATTTTCATCTTGAATAGTTAGATGTAAAAACAACTTTTCTCCATGGGGATTTGGAGGAAGAGATTTATATTCAACAACCACGAGGATATGAAGTCAAAGGGA
The DNA here is from genome assembly GCA_032191745.1 of Picea mariana. NCBI lineage: Eukaryota > Viridiplantae > Streptophyta > Pinopsida > Pinales > Pinaceae > Picea > Picea mariana. The sequence goes on along the minus strand of JASDQU010737052.1, from coordinate 160,889 downwards.
AGGATAATTTGGTATGCAAGTTGAAGAAGAGCTTGCATGGCCTAAAGCAAGCTCCAAGGCAGTGGTATTTGAAGTTTGATAGGTTTATAACAGAACAAGGTTATAGTAGATGTCATTCTAATCATTGTGTTTATTTTAAAAGGCTAGAAAATGGAAGCTATATTATCTTGCTAGTGTATGTAGATGACATGCTTGTTGCAGTGTCTAATATGCAAGATATAAATGTGATCAAGTAGAAATTATCTAATTCATTTGCGATGAAGGATTTGGGTGCTGCAAAGAAAATCCTTGGTATGAGAATAACAAGAGACATAAAAAATCGCAAATTGACATTGTCTCAAGGTGAGTACATAGAGAATGTGTTGGAGAGGTTTAGAATATAGAATGCAAAACCAGTTAGTACACCTTTGGAAAACCATTTCAAATTAACTAAGGAAATGTGTCTCAAGACACAGGAGGAGATAGAATACATGTCCATGGTCCCTTATTCATCAACAGTTGGCAGCTTGATGTATGCGATGGTTTGCACAAGACCAAATATTGCACATGCAGTGGGAGTTCTGAGAAGGTATATGAACAATCCAAGTAAAGAATATTGGGAGGCAGTAAAGTGGATTCTCAAGTATTCGAGAGGTATTTCTACTCATGCATTATGTTTTGGAGGTTTAGACATTATTCTACAGGGATATGTTGATTTAGATATGGCAGGTGATAAAGATAGTAGGAGGAGCACCACAGGGTATGTTTTTAGTGTAGGTGGAACAAAAGTAAGTTGGATTTTGAAACTGCAAAAGCTTGTTTCCCTTTCAACAACAGAAGCAGAGTATGTTGTTGCTACAGAGGCTATTAAAGAGATTATTTGGTTACAAAGGTTTATGGAGGAATAAAGAAAGAAGCAGGAGAATAACATGTTGTACTGTGACAGTGGGAGTGTCATTCATCTTGCAAAGAACTTAACCTCCCATTCGAAGACTAAGCATATACAGCTCAGGTACCATTTCATACAATCTATCTTGGAAAATGAACATTTGAAGTTGAAAAAGATATACACTACCTAGAATCCTACAAACATGTTAACAAAGGGAGTAACCATGGAGAAACTAAGTTCCTGCTCAGTTTGAGTTGGTATTCAAGCATGAAGGTGAAGATGAGAAATTGTTCAGGTCCATGAAGGATCATAGTCCAACAGATACAACATCGATGGATTTATTGAGATTAGTCTCCAAGTGGGAGATTGTTGGTTGTGGAGCTTGATTATCTTCTAGATTCATAGGTCTTTGTTTTCAGTTGTGTTTATACCCCATGAAGACTTTACACCCTGGAAGACTGTACACTTGTCCACACGGGGTAGTGCAGGGGGGGCTTTCCCCCCCTGCAGGGTCCGAGGGAAAGCGGACCCTTGAAGGAAAAATTTCCTTGTAAATGTATATTGTAATTTCATAGTAAATCTGGATCGTTCATTATAAGGTCACAAATCTGACGGTATAAGTTATGTTAGGGTTTTTTTCCCTAGAAGCCAACTCTCTTTTATGAGGGAAATGTATTGCGGCTAGGTATTATTGTGGATATTGTATTCTGAGTGAGGAGATTGTGAGAGAAAGAAGAGGAAGTTACAACAGGTGTGTTGTAGGTTGTATCCCATCATTTGTTGGATAATAATAAAGGAAGGACCTGACAATTTCTCTGATGGCCACTAGGTGAACCACGCATATCTGTGTGTCTATTGTGTTGTGTATCTTCTATGTTTTATTTCCACATTTGTTTTATTTTATTGCTCCACGATCTTGTTTTTCTAAAAATTCAAAGCTCATCTGGTAGTGAAAGGGTATTCCCAAATAGAGGGAGTTGACTTTGGTGAAATTTTCTCTCCTGTTGCAAAATTAAATTCCATTAGAGTACTAATGTCTTTGAGTGCATCATTTGAAATTTTGATATTGAGATAGAGAAAATGGATGTGAAGAACATGTTCCTACACGAGGACCTAGAATAATAAATCTACATGAAAAAACTCGAAGGGTTTGCAATAAAGGGCAAGAAATAATTGGTGTGCAAGTTGAAAAGATGCCTTTATGGCCTAAAGAAATCACCAAGGATGTGGTACAATAATTTTGACAGATGCATCCTTAGTTTGGGATTTGAGAGAAGCAAAGTTGATCATTGTGTATATTCCAAGTAGGCAATCATTTCATATATGTAGTTTTGTATGTCGATGACATGTTGTTGGTCGAAAACAACATGGAAACTATAAAGGAGGTGAAGATACAACTATCCTCTAAGTTTTACATGAAGGATCTCGATGTTTCTAACTTCATTATGGAGTGGAGATAAAAAGAGATCGGGTAGTTAAAAAACTTTGGTTAAATCAAAGAAAGTATATTGAAATAGTTGTGAAGAGTTTCAATATGGAGGATTGCAAACCAGTCAAGGTACCAATTCCTATGGGGGAAAAACTAATTGTCGAACAATTCTCAAAGACACATGAATAAATAGAGGACATGGTATGTGTTCCCTATGCTAGTGTTGTTGGTAGTATAATATATGAAATGGTCTACACTTGACCAAATATTTCTCATGCGGTGGGAGTATTGGGTAGGTACATGTCAACACCTAGGAAAGATCACTAGACTACTATCAAGAGAGTGTTCAAGTACTTGCGTGGCATAACAAAGTATGTGATATGTTACCAAGGGAAACCTGAAACTGACAACAAAGTGAATGCACATGTCTTTGTAAATTCCAACTAGGATAGCGATCTTAATCTAAGAAGGTTGAAAAGTGGAGCAATCAGTTGGATGAGTAAGAGATAGGCGGTTGTAGCCTTATTGAAAACAAAAGATAAATACATGGAATCCACTCATGCAAGAAAATAAGTTGTATGGTTGCATAGATTGTGTTCAGGGATTAGGTTTGAGAAGCAAGCTATGAAGATGAATTGCGATAGTCAAAATGAAATTTTCTTGGAAAAGAACTGAGTTTACCATTCTAGGACGAAGCATATTGATGTACAATACCATTTCGTGAGAGACATAGTGGAAAGAAAGAACGTGATACTGGAGAAGGTAGGCACTTTGGAAAACATAACGGACTCTTTGACCAAGTTTGTGAATGTTATGAATTTATCTTGGTGCAAAGAGGCAATGGGAATTGTTTCCCTAGGTTAGTGAATGAAAGTTAAGGTTCTCCTGTTTCAACAAAGAATACAACAAGTGGGAGAATGTTGGGTCATTATATTCTTTGCAGTGAAAACATAGTCAATCAACTGGTTGGTCGAGGTGGATCGACTAGGTGAATTTTGGAATGGATGGTTAAGTCAATTCAATGGTTTGGTTAAGTCATAGGTTGGGTTGATAGCTCGAACCGACTGGAGGTCAACATGAGGTCGAAATATGATCGAATAGTAGTCAACTAGAAGAGCCAATTAGAATTCTAATCTGTACTCAACTGTAATATAATCCAATCCAACCATATGCATGGATATGTAATCATTTTTTGGCACCATGAATTAGGGTTTGCATGCAATAAATCTTCTAAATATGGTGTGTTGTAATACTGTAAGAGGTTACTATTATTCTTAGTGATTTGGAACTCTCAAATGAGAGGTATGTAATGGTATTGTAGATGTAAGTGGATTTGGTTGCAGGGTTGTTCTTGTGTAAAAGAAAGAGAGTATGAAAATGATTGTATCTTAAGTGTGTACCAAGGTTATTCATGTAACTCTATATTGTATGAATGAATAAGACAACAAGGAGAGAGAGTCTCTCAAGGAATGATGGTTTTCCTGGTTAATGGTTTCTAGGGTAAATCTCTATGTATTGTGTGATTATCATCAATCAATTATGTTTAATATTGTCTTCTCTTTCCTGATTAGTTTAGTGCGGGTGTTATTTTTTCTACAAAGTTATATCATGATGAACCAAAGGAGCTAGAGGAAAGTCAACACCTCTTCCACTCACAGATTTGGGTGAAGGGAACTACACTACATTTCATTGTTAATAGTTGGAGACAAAAGAACCTGATCTCAACAGAGATCATCAAGAGGTTGAAGTTTCCAAAAACACCACACTTGAAACCACACAACATTGGTTGGGTGAGACAAGGATGAGACATGCACATCAGTCAACAAATTCACCTACCCTGCAACATCAAGCCCTTCAAAGTTGAGGTATTGTGTGATGTTTCCCCACTTGAATTTTGTGATGTTCTTTTAGGACATCCATATATGTGGAAACACCATACTATATATGAGTATAGACCTTGTATTATCATTGTTACTTTGTGAAGACAACTCTACAAGATACCAGAGATCATTCCAACTACTGCAGTCTCTTTGATCACAACCAAGTAATGTAGGAAGGTAATCTCCCAAACTAAGAAACTGGTCTTCTTCATGGTTTGTTGTGAAGGTGAAAGAAATATCACTATGATATCAACAAATGTTACATAGTGTCTCACTACTAAACAAAAGTAGGTGGACAATGTAGTGGAAGCATACAAATATACCTTCACCTCTCCTCCTAGGGTACCTCTACATTGCCAGGTCAAGCATTGAATTGATTTGATACCTAGTGCACATTTACTTAATGGCCCTGTATACAAGCATTCTCTAATGGAAAATGAAGAAATAAAATTCCAAATTCAACAGTTAATACAAAAGGGGAACATTTGACCAAGATCCTCACCTTTCAAGATCCCAATTGTGTTTGTTTGAAAGAAATATGGGCATGGTGACTCTATATTGATTACAGAGTTATAAACAAAATCATAGTCTAGAACCATTATCCCATTCCTTAGATTGACAACCTTCTTGGCCAACTCAAGGGTGCCAAGTACTTTAGTAAGATTGATATGAAGTTGAGATACCACCAAGTACCAATGAAGTAAACTAATGTATGGAAGACTACCTTCAAGTCCAAAGAAGGCCTTTTTCAGTAGTTGTTCATGCATTTTGACTTGACTAATGGTCCAACAACTTTCATGAGGATGATGGATGGCATCCTATGACTATTCACCAATTATTTTGTGGTTGTATATTTGGATGACATCCTCATCTTCAGTAAAACTTGGGTAGAACATTTGTTGTTTTTGGACACATAATCCTTTGTGGTTACATTATTTGTAACAACAATGTACATATTAATCATCGTAGGTGATAGGAACAGTCACCCATTGGGGAAGACAATGAGTCATTTACTTATGTATATATACACCTATTATACTAATGCGAAAGATATCAACATGGAATTATGATTTTTTCCCAATTCTTTGCCTGAAAGTGGTATCAGATCTTGGCCTGACTCCATGATTAATTCAGCCCTGGGCATTTCATTTCCGTAGAAAGAAATGTTTGTCCTTCTTCCATCCTATCTGCACCCATCTCCTGTCTCTATGCCACTCCGTTACAGTTTGAACAATTCCTATAGACTGTATGCACTAGGGTTTCTCTCTTCCTCACTACTCTTGGGCCTGTATTCTTTGCGAAAGTATAAAATGATCACATAAACCCTAATTTATGCCCAATACACTCTTTCTCTATGCCTCACGCTGCTGTTGAGGGCACACCTCCCTCAACATGAGATACATATTCCATAAGATCATGTGAAAGTTAGTTAATTTGGGAGAGGTATGGAATATGGTCTAGTGCTTGATCGAATAGAGATCGACCTAGTGTAGATAATGCACAAATTCTCCTAAGAAATAACCCCACCTCAAGTTGGTTGACGACTGTGGTATTGAGTGGACCTTTCTCTCACACTATTCCTTTTTTTTTTTCTACAATATTGACCTTTGTCTCACTATGCTCATTCTTTTTTCCTCTACAATATTGACCTGGACATTGATCGAATAATATCATGGGTATAGCAGTGAGGTCACCCATATTTTAATAAACCCTAATTTCACACTATGGTATAACTGTCTTCTTGGGTTTTTCACCCACTAGCAGTGCACCCGATTCATGTTACTGATCTAATATCACAAGACTCTCCTGGCTCTCTCTCTTTCATACCCATAGAATGGAACCCTAATATATAGTGTGGAAATTATGATGTATACAATGGAACAAGGATTTATTATGAGCTACGAGGTAGCAAGTGGAGTTACGAGGGATAATAGATTCTGATTTTTGTTGTTTATGAGCATGTAAGAGGAGAATCCTTTGTTTCATGTAAAACGACTTATATTTACCCAATATATGAAATTTTCTCTTATGCGATTCAATTTGGAGGAACCTTTCAAAATGCACGCATAAAATCTATAGACCTATGAGGAGGGTTGAGGTTCTTTATGAGTAACAAGGTTGCATTGATAATTATTTTGAAGAGCAAAGTTCTTCTTGGGAACTAGTGGCATTGTTGTGAGTAATTCTTTTGCACACTATCTGCATTTATTAAAGGCCCAAGACACCTTGGAATACCTCATTGAAAATTGGTTTGAGCTCATCTTGTTGGATGTTTTGATGCGAAGTTTGAGTGAATTCACTCAAGGAGAAACACTAATTGAAGCAAGTATAAAGATAGTTTCATGTAAAGACCAGACTCAAGCATATCTCTGACTTCATTCCATTAGTAAGAAACGAAAGTACATGGAAAGAATAAGAAGCTCATAGGCAGGGGGATTGGCATAATCCCCAAAAAAATCTAATCTTCAGTGTACCCTTTGTGGAATGAATGGGTCACATGAAGCCATCGACTTCAAAATTACATGGTAGAAGATCAAAGAAGAAATACAGAGTCAGAAAGAAGACAGAGGTGAAACCTCAGAATCAACCAAAGGTAAAGCACATGTTCATTATGTTGTTGTCTACTGCAATATAGGAGTAACTAGAGATCATTTTAATATGTCATTTTCTTCATGGGGAGATGCATGGATTCTTGACATAGGCACAACCTCTCACATGAAATTTCAAAGAGATTTCTTCAAAGACTTTGACAACAATGTAGATGACATAGTGTACTTTGCAGATAGGTCAAGTCTCAAACCTTCTGGAATGGGAACCATCATGCTTAAGTTTCCTGGACTCCTATATGTTATTCTGCACAATGTACTCTATCCTCCTAAGCTGTAAAGAGGCTTGTTGTCTCTTGTACACATCAGAAAACAAGGCCACTTTATTCATATGTTTGGTGGAAAATTTGAGATATGGAAGGATTCTAACAACATTGTTATCATGAATGGAATAGAATATCGAAGACTATTGAATCTTAATGGGAGATCTTCCCATACACACACTATTGCATACCTCTCTCGTCATGACTCAAGTATAATGCCATCTAGTCTTTTGTGGCATGCTAGATTTGGCCATATTAATTATGACAGTCTTTGTTTGTTGAGAAGGAATGGTGTTTCTAGTTTTCCTAATATTCCTAAGAAATTGAAGCAATGTGATGCTTGCATCCTTGGAAAACACAACAAACAAACCTTTCATGATTCCAATTCCAGAGCATGTAGAAAACTTGAACTGATTCATTTTGATTTGTGTGGACCTATGCCTATTCCTTTTGCAAATGGAAACAAATATATTATGACTTTTATTTATTATTAAACCAAAATGTGTTAGGTGTACTTGCTAAAAGATAAATCACTATCTTTTGAAACATTTTAAAAAAATCATGTATGGATTCAAAATTAAGCTCAGTCTTGTATTGGCTCTCTACGCATTGATAATGGAAGAGAATATACATCTAATGAATTTTAAATTTACCTTCGACAACATGGGTTCAAACATCAAACAAAAATTCCATACAATCCTCAAAAAAATAGTGTAGTTGAACGAATGAACCAGACACTCCTAAATATGGTTTGTTCCATGATGTTTTTCAAGAATGTTAAATTGGTGTTTTGGGATGATGCAATTATATGTGCAGTTTATGTCAAAAACAAGTGTCCATCTCATGCTATATTTATGAAATGTGGTATGGACACATTCCTTCGGTGAGGCATATTAGGTTATTTTGTTCCACCTGATATGCCTTGATTCCTAAGGCACAAAGAAACAAGCTTTATGCAAGGAGTCAGAAGTGCATATTCTTGGGGTGCTCAAATACTACCAAGGGATATCATCTTTACGATGAGACATGCATGAAATTCATCCTTTCCAGAGATGTGATATTTCTTGACTCCACCAAGAAAGATGAAACTGTTGAGAGGCAGCTTGATCATCTGAACACATTCACTTTTGTAAATACATATCATGAATTTGATGATGGGATTCCACATCTTGAAGGGGGGGATCCCTATCTTGGATCCATATCTAGAATCTCCTTTTATAGCACCATCACCCCCACATGAAGAAGTTTCTTCCACTTCATGAGTAACCAAAGTTCAGTTGGATGATGTGATCAAGATGATTGAAAAGTTGAGGCTTGATGAGAACTCAACACCATCTCAATCAGTCAAGCACCCTGGACCATCTCAGAATTAAGGTACACCAAAATGGCTCACAAAAGAACTTGAAAGTGTTCATCTTGAAGAGGTCAGGAAGACATGAACCATATTTTCCTCAAAACAAGATGGAGGTAATGTAGATAATTCAAACTCAGGTGATGTAGATGACATAGATGTTTCATATGATTGTGAGTTGAATTCATCTACTAACCATGAACCAACTTCATTTAAAGAAGCCACTTCTCATGATGAATGGAAAGAAGCCATGCTGAAGAAATATGATGCTCTCATCAAGAATGGGACATTGTAACACACCCACTATGGAATTCAAAAAAATTCGGCCTTTTTCATCTTTTCTCCGATGAACAGAATTCCCGAATCCCTACGGGACCTGATACAGATCCTACTACCCCTTAACCACACTCATATGATTGGTGGCTATGACCACAGGTCTTATCGGGGAGGTGCTCGTCAGATTTCGCGATTCGGGAAATTGCAGTGCATGTATTCCCCTTTCTCTCTTGTCTTCCGAAGGGCCAAAATCCGAAATGGATCTAACCGCTTAACATGATTAACAACGACCCAGGTTAAGTCCGGGCACTCTACCCTTTGGGATTTCGCATACCGGAACTTCGGGGGATGCGATGACAAGATATTTCACATCTGGGTTTCCCGAGAGCCGAAACTCTGAAAACGCCAATTCTAAACATGCTTCACTGTTTCGGGGTTTCCTCCATCGGGATTTTTGGGGTATGCGACGACAGGAGGTCTCGTGCCTAGTTTTCCCGGGAACCAAAACTATGAATCCTACATACCTATATATATATATATATATGTCTCTCAGCCCATTTCGGGAATTCACAAACCGGGTTTTCGAGACTGGCGAGCACAAGAAAACTTACCGTTAGGTACCCCGGGTGCCGAAATACTGAAGCACCCTACCTCATCCATGTTATTATTATTTCGAGGTTTCGTATGCTGGGATTTCGGGATATGCGCAGACAGGAGGTCTCGCACTTAGGTTTCCTAGGAGCCGAAACTCGAAAACCGGTATTCATTTCTAAGCTCATTTCGGGGTTTTTCATCTAGTAGACACACGGAACAAAATTGTCCTTTGGGGGTCTCGGGTACCGAAACACCAAAATGTAGATCCAAGTCACACTATGCCATATTGGGGCTTCGCAAGTCGGGATTTCGGGGCTTGCGAGTACAAGGGAATACACCCTTGAGTATTCCGATTTCTGAAATGCTGAAATATCGAAACATGTCTGCATATTATTCTTTAGGGACTTCACCCATCGGGATTTCAGGACTGGCGTGTACCAAGGACTTGCCTCTAGGTATCTCGAGTGCTGAAATACTGAATTGTCTTAACTTGCCCACGCCCCGTCATTTCAGGGTTTCGTATGTCGAGATTTCGCGATTCATGAGGAAAAATGTTCTTACCCTCTAATTCCTCGGGTGCCGAAACACCGAAACGCTTACCGGCTGCCATGTGTACTCTACAGCTGGACGGTCCATGCACTCCCATGGGTCTTAGGATCGACGGTCCCGATTTCTTCGTTACTTGCGACGATTAAAAAGGGGTCAAGGCATTATCATCTGCATCCCTTCATTCAATTTTACAGTCGTAACCGGACTCAGATCCTCTGAAAGGATCTCATTCGTGCATTTAGCAAGAGGGAGGGTATCCTGGGTACCTAACCATTGAAAGGTCCTAACTCATCCACACGCTGTCATTTCGGGATTTCGCAAGTCAGAATTTCGGAACTTGCGAGTGAAAAGGAACTCACCCTTGGGGTATTCCGGGTATCGAAATGCCAAAATGTCAGAGTCTATGAGGACCATTCTCCCTCGTGCAAGATTTTACGACTTAAACTATAACATCCTCCTTTGTGTCCTCATGCAATTTACACCAGGTTTTGAGGACCAGACTAGAAGGTCTTCTAGAAGGTAAGGGAGTGGTCTCGAAAGGGTGCCTTCATGGGGAAATCTATCCAAGGCATAAGGTAAGACAAACACGGGAACAAATCTTCCGAGAGTAGACTAGAAAAACAAATCTGTATTAGTTCAATATATATATGTATAAACATAAGCCATACGTGGTCTTTCCAGTAAAAACATCATCCATCCTTTCTGATCAAAACACCATGCAAACAGTCTTATACTGAAACCATTCATAATTTCACAGACTATGAGCATCCATGTCAGCATATAAATTTCAAGATACAAGACATAAAACACTTATCAGAAAAACATCGGATTCAATGCAACTATTGAGAAGGGTGCTCGTTTCCACCCAACTGTAGGCTCAATGACTCTGAATGGATTTACCACTAGCCACCCCCGAGCTAGACCACAATGCTTGAGACTCTCTGTCTCTGTTCTTCAGCGATCGAGAACGGAGGTTACTCTCCTTCTTCTCTACTATCACTCACTCTATATTTTTGTTCTAG
>JASDQU010737052.1:68187-110221 GCA_032191745.1 Picea mariana | reverse complement strand
TAACCAATCGAGTTAACTTTAATACTTAAAAGAAAAGAAAAAAGAAATATATATATATATATAACATTGATTATAGATTCAATTTACATTAAAAATTTTGATGTTTATATATTTTCTTTAATCAGGGTGGAGTGGTTGGATCAACATTTAAGGGGAGATTCATGAAATTGAATAGTTACGCAATGGTACTATCCATTATAGTCAAAGAAGCTTCAAATTCTATGGTTTTTTCTTAACACTAAGTAAGGAAGTTTTGGCCTTTACTTCGTAGTCTCACAAGTGGTGCATTTGCACGATGATTTCTTGAAAACCAACAACATTTTAACTTATTTGCACATATGTAATGGCATCAAATTTAGTTAGTTTTGCAACCATGGGTTAGAAAGGTAGAGTGTGTGGTTGCTAAGTAGGGATTTGTTGTCCTCTTCTCTCATCATCTCAACCCCAATTCTCATATCTTGAAGGTGTGTTGCAAGGCAACATTAATAGTAGTGGTGCTTTTTGCACATATGTAATGGCATCAAATTTAGTTAGTTTTGCAACCATGGGTTAGAAAGGTAGAGTGTGTGGTTGCTAAGTAGGGATTTGTTGTCCTCTTCTCTCATCATCTCAACCCCAATTCTCATATCTTGAAGGTGTGTTGCAAGGCAACATTAATAGTAGTGGTGCACCATGCAGTACCCCACTTCTCCAAGCATTACTATGAATTGTGATGTTAATGAGGTCACCATGCAATAGAAAGTCCATGTTTGTGATGCCCTTCTTTGAATTGGTCACTGTAGTGATAGAACAAGTCCATAATATGACTTCTTTTGAGCTTGAGATGTGAGAATGTGTCAATGTCGTGAGGCAAATCCATCCAAGTGGAGGGGAGGAGAAAATGAAATGGAGAGTTCAATTGCACTTGGGAGGAAATACTCCCACCCACCCATCTAACCTTGATATGACATGGGAGGAGCAGGGAGGCCCTCTTTCCATCCTTCAAGTGCACAAGAGTGAGTTTCACTGCAAGACTATCTATATGATGAATTATGGTCATGTTTTAAATTGGATGGTTGAGTAGACTTCTTCCCATTCTCAGATGGATAGTTTCCCTTCATCCAACATAGCTCATTTGTTTTCCATTATATCTGCTTATGGTTTGTTGATTTGGAGGAAATCAAAGAAGTGGTGTTGAGCAAACTTATGTAGAAGAATTTTTGTGCACTCGGTGATTTTGTTGATGGCAAGGGAGGAGATACCTTCAATGCCTCAAAGTGCATTTATGATTAAGTAGGAATCCCCTATCACCACGATATCCCCATTGGTTCTAGAGCTTAGGATGCAAAGGCCTTGAAATGTTGCTAAAGCAGAACTTCTGCTTTATTGCTTTGTTGTTTATTTCCATACCTATCCTTCATACGTATGAGGCTTCTTAGTTTCTGTGAGGTTATAAATAATCCCTTCACACACACTTCTTGACCTGTGTATAGATATTGATGAAAGCATGTATCATTGAGTTTACGTAATATAATATTTAGATAAAAGTAAAATTATTTTGCTTTTGTTTCACATTCTTAATTTTAAATTCATGCATAATCTATAATAAAAAAATCATTAATAGTGACTTTCATGACATTTTATGTTAAAATAATCATGCATCCCATCTGAAAAAGGAGATTTTCTAAGTATGGCGACATTAAATGCATTCATGAATAAGCAGAATTTTGTATCAATACAGTAGTTAATTCATAATTAAATAAAAATAATAATAATCTAATTTTAAGATCACGGCAAAATTAAACATCGAATTGGTGTATGAAATCCTTATGGAAGTATACATACTTCCATAAATATAATTATATATATATATATATAATTGGTAATGATTTTATTTTATAGGGTATGTATACTTCCATAAATTTTAACAATCAAATCGTTGTGCGAAAGAGATCTTTGGTTATATAAACAAAGGATTTCATACACCAATTCGATGTTTAATTTTGCCGTGACCTTAAAATTAGATTATTATTATTATTATTTAATTATAAATTAACTACTATATTAAAACAAAATTCCGCTTATTCATAAATACATTTAATGTCGCATACTTAGAAAATTCCCTTTTTCACATGGGACGCATGATTATTTTAACATAAAATGTCATGAAAGTCGTATGAGCACCACACGAAACCATATAATAATTTGTGATGGTGATCATTTTTGATATATGAAAGTCGACATTATAACATATTGTAATGCCATGTGTGAGTTTGAAGAGGCAAGAAAGGACGCTATCATTATGTATTCACAATATAATTCTCAAATCGCTTTTAATGGTATGTTGTGTATAGTAAAAGACCAAGATCCGAAAGAAATCACGAGGTTCCTTTAAATAAAAAGAAGTTTTTAAATTTTAGGAATAAATGTTGTATTAACCTGTCTTATTTTAATTTATAATTTTATTTTTGGGAATTTTAAAATGGTTATTTATTTATTTTTTATTGGAGTAGATTTGATATTATGATTTAAGGTTTTTCTTTTGACAATACATTTTGGGTGGATGGTTTAATTGATTAAATTATTTTTGGTTTATCGAATTGTTAAGAAAAATGATAAGGAATTAATTAATTGGTTTACTTTAATATTTGGTTTTTATGATCAAATAGATTGGAGAGAAGCTTTCCTAAATCCTGAGTTTTGGTGAGTTAACAAGTTAGGAAGATTGCTAGTGTGATAAATACTTTGAAGTTGAGATTTAATGTGGGTATGGGCTAGACATTCTAAGATAAAGTGATTTTCAAATCCACCTTCTTATTACCACAAAGATGACCAATTCTTCCACTCCACATCATTTTAGGATTTGTCCAATGGTCGGTTTCATTATGAAGCTCGTGAGAGTTCATTCTTATTTTAACAATGCTGATTTTCTTATAACATAACATACTTTTCATCTTCTAAATTAGGGTTGGTGACCTCTTTATAATACCTTAATTTCCTTTTCTCCTCTATTTCTTCATTTCACTACAATTTCTCCTTAATTGAGATGTGATAGTATTGAATTGGCATCGATATTCTATTAAGCGGCCTCCTCTTTTATTCTGCATTGACTTAGCCAAGAATTAACATCTTTATATCATCCACTCTTTAAAGCACAAGTGAATATTTATATGATTGGAGTTTGAAGCAATTCTCAGAAGCCTATTGTCTTTTGGGATTAATTATCTTGTGCTTGTACGTTAGGTACCTAGTCATTGCCATATATTCTCAATGGGTGAAAGAATAGCTTCTATGAGGACGATCAAATGAGTTGTATTTTTCTTAATTTTAAGATTATAAATTATAAGACATTTTAGGATTTGCTTGATTTTCCTTCAATATTCTCCAGAAATACCGCAACCCCAAACTTTACATCCATATAAGATAATAGTTGTAAATAACAGTCTTAGAAATTGTTTTTTTTTCCCAGAACAAAAAATCTATTGATTGACAATTGTTTTCAATACCAAAATAGGCTTTCCATCCTTCGTAAATCCTTTTCTCAATGCTATAGTTCTAGTTAAGACTATAATCACGATCAACTCCAAGATATTTGTACGAGTTAACATCCAATTTTTAGGATTTTTGCTTCATAGCCTTTGATATCTTTAGCTTTCCCTCTTGCTAGTTATTTAACACTAAACCAATGTCCTTCAAAGTAAAAACATCTTGTTTTATAATAAGAATTTAAATTTTGTCCTAACATTAAGGGATTCATAAAGCTTCTTAAAATAAAAATCCCAATCCCTTAAAGCCACCATATTATTTTTTTTAAGTTTTATAAAGTAAAAATAAACATCGAATATGTAAAAGCTTTTTTTTTGTTTGTTATTCATATAAAATCTATTTTCTCTATTAATTAATGTTTTGTAACTATTTATCTAATCAAAACTCATCCAAAATTTCCATAATGACTTTTCTAACAATCCCACATTCTGGGTCATAACCATGATTATGTGATTTTCAACAATCCCACTATCTTTGTCATACCAATGATTATGTGATTTTCCCATTTACATAGAGTTCCAATTCATTGTCACCAACCCCTTTACATAATCATTGTAAAAACCGATGAATCATGCCAAGGTTCCAGCCTTAATTATATAATAAACAAATAGTTGAATGGGAATGATTTGTTCCATTGAAAACAAAGGTTGTGTGTGGACCCTTAGTATCAAATATTCTTTTACACCTTTTTTACGTACGGTGTTAATTCAATTATGGGTCGTTTTAGTTCCTCCCGTGTCGACAAATAATTTAGATTATTCATAAGAGCATTTAATGTTGACCAACCTAGAAAATGTTCTCTTTTGGGAACGCGAAGTCTATATTTTAATATTAAATTTAACATAAAAAGTTATGAAAGTTGTATGATCACCACACGAAACCATATAATAATTTGGAATGGTTATAATTTTTTTATAAGTGAATCTCAACATTGTTTATGTATTGTAACATATTGTAATGCCATGTGTGACTTTAAGAGGCAACAAAGGACGCTATCATGATTTCCTTGATATTTTGTGTATAGTGAAAGACATAGATCTAGAAAACATCAGGAGGTTCCTTTTTGTAATGGTCAAGGTTCCTTTTTTAATGGTCCATGGATTCACTTTTGTATTGAGTTTTGAGATTAGATATTTTGATTTCCTTGATATTTTGTGTATAGTGAAAGACATAGATTTAGAAAACATCATGAGTTTCCTTTTTGTAATGGTCCCTGGATTCACTTTTGTATTGAGTTTTGAGATTAATTAGTCCATAGAAAGTTGTGTAAAAAAATTATTTCTTCATTTTTATTTTTTATTGAGTTTTGAGATTAATTAGTTCATACAAAGTTGTAGTGTAAAAAAATTTTCTTGGTTCATTGTTCATTTTGATTTTTGGATTTAAAATTGCAGTATAGATTTTATGATTTCAATGTATTGTGTAGATTTTTTTCCCATTACTAGGAAGGAAAGAAATATGATGAGTCAATAATGAGAAAATTGAAGCTAATATTCTATAGGAAGGGGGTTACTTTGCGCAAGCTCCATCGAAGTAACTCTAAGCTTGAGATTTATTTATAGGCTCATGAGTAATTTTCCTTTAAGGAGAAATCTTAAGAGAGGACCTAAAGCTATCAAAAATATGTCTATGCTAGAAAGCACATTGAAATGGAGGCATCTGCATATCCTAAAAAATGTTGGCATGTCTAACAAACCATATTCCCTAGGTTACTAATATAGGAAGGGTCTTAAATTCTTTTAATTCTAGGTTTGATTGCCAAGATTTGAAAAAATGCGTTATTGAATCTCCTTGCCGCCCTTCTCTTACCCCTGTCAAAGTGTCCATTCTATGCCAAACCTGCCTTTTGTAATCACAAGTGATTAATGGGTGATCTACATTTTCTCCCTCTCTTGGCATAAGGGACATCTGCTAGGGTCATGTCCATTCCTCTTTTGCAGTACCTCCCAAGTAAGGGCCTTATTCATTATGGTTGGCCACATAAAAAATCTAGATTTGAGTGGAGACCTAATCTTCCATAGTGGTTTCCACTACAAACATTTGCTAGGGTCGTGTCAATTCCTCTTTTGCAATACCTCCCAAGTAACAACCTTATTCATTATGGTGAGCCATATAAAAGTTCTAGATTTGAGTGAAGACCTAATCTTCCATAGTGGTTTCCACTACCATTGAGTTTCAATATGCCTCTCACTAGCAAACACAAGTTTATATCCGATCCGGATTTTATGAGCAGAACGAAATGAATACAGATTATTAAAAGATGCTTAACACAGAATAACAGAGATACAGTAAAACTAGTTTTCTATTCAATAAGGAAATAAGCTGAAACTGTAAAATGCAGCGGAAAACAATCTTGCTGGAATGATGGCGGCTTATCTCTGAGAAGAGATGTGACGGTTGCACTCATTCGCAAGAAGATGATTACAATGAGGCTCTGAAGGCCTTTTTACAATAAACAAGAATGTCAAAAACCCTAGGCATCCAAAAACCTAACCCTAGGAGATGAAGTGCCAAAAGTCATGTGGGCCCCGTTTGGGTAAGTTAGTCGGTCAACTTCCCGGGGTCGTAACTTTTGCATACGATCTTCGTTTTAGGCACACGATAGCCCGTTGGAAAGGTCTATCCAAGGACTACACATTTTGCTCTATTCTAGTAAAGGGCATTTTCGACTGTGGCGATATCTAAAAACGTTGTTTAGGGCCTCAAAACGGCCCTGTAAGTCAGGGACCCAAAAACTAGGAAAAAAAATGCCAAAATGAACCAGTTGGAATAGGTGGGAGGCCACCGACATCCATATGGATCAATATCCTAACTTAGGAGTATAGACTCCTAAGGTTGGATTCTTTACCCATACCAACTCATCCTTCAATACCTTGATTTTGACATGGAAAAACTCCAGGCCCTGATATATATGCTTTCCATAATTCACCTTCATGTCCATACGACCCTAGAAGATTGCAGGCTTCCACTCTTAAGCTAGATAGTAGTAAGTTCTAGATAAGTTGTCTATGCTAAATTATAAATGCCCTTTTCCCGAAGGGAAACAATCTAAGCTTCAGGAAATTTATATGCCTCACCGCATCCTACTCAAGGCTCAAATCAAATTTACCTTCCCCCCATTCCCAACCTTCCATACTAACAAATTCCCAATCAAAGGAAAGACTAAAACAATGGTCTTCCATATTGTGGATACATTGCCAATACTCTTAGAGGGATATTTGACCCACTCCTCAATTGTAGTAGGTCCAATATATTTGTGGGTTATGACTTGACTCCATAGCCCCTTAATAGATATGAACCTCCATAAACTCTTGGTAGCCAGGGCCTTCCAAAAATTATGGATGTTCTTAAGCCCCCAAGTACCTAAATCTTTTGGTTTTGCAATGGCCTTCCATTTAATTGGAGTTATACCCTCAATCTCTATGTTCCTTGACCATACAAACTAAAATGGATCTTCCTAATTTTCTCCAAAACACCTTTGGGAATAAAGGCAAAGGCATGCTAGTAAATTGTAATGGACTCTAGTAGTAATTTGATCAAAGTAAGTTTCCCACCCCTTGATAACCATTTGTTGCACCATAAAACTAATTCTCTTTTCTAGTTTGGCTATTAACCATTTCCAATCATGAATCCCATAGTCATTGGGTTTCATATAGAAACATGTATACTTAAACCCCATTTGAAAGTCAATCTACTTAAACACCATATGGGTAGCTAAGCATTGGAGACACATTGACTGCACATCAATTTACCAGATTGAAGGTGAAATCTAAAGAGTAACATGTCTTTAATTATCTACACACTTGCTTGGCAGGAGCATAGATTTGAGTGTGAGGGAGGATTTGGGAGGCCTCTTGGGCCCTTGTAATTGTCATCATATATCATACACTAGCATAAGATAACATATGAATACATGTAAATGCACATAGGGGATAAATGCATCTAACGATTGATCAGATGGAGCGGGTGCAACTTCTCCAACCATCTCTCCTATGTATATATACTCATGAAGATGGAATACAAAGACAATTGTTAACCTTCCCAAATACTTCTCTTCTTGAGTACGTGTGTGTTCTCCTAATATTCCTCATATAATGTAGCTCTGTTCTTGAATGCTTGCCTCTAAACCATGGACTACAACAACATCCATATAAGATAATAGTTGTAAATATCAGTCTTAGTAATTTTTTTTCCCCAGAACAAAAAATCTATTGATTGATAGTTGTTCTCAATACCAAAATAGGCTTACGATCTTCCGTAAATCCTTTTCTCAATGCTTAGTTCTAGTTAAAAGTGTGATCACAATTAACTCCAAGATATTTGTACTATGAGTTAACTTCTAATTTTTAGGATTTTTGCTTGATAGCCTTCGATGCCTTTAGCTTTCTCTCTGGCTAGTTGTTTAACACCAAACCATTGTCTTTCAAAGTAAAAACATCTTACTTTGTAATAAGAATTTGAATTTTATCCACAACATTAAGGGATTCATAAAGCTTCTTAAATTACAAATCCTAATCCCTTAAAACTGCATTATTATTATTTTTAGCTTTTTCAAATACAAATCGCCTTTAAAATTGTTATGATGAAATTTTAAAAGATGTAAAAACTTTTTTTTTTTTGATTGATATAAAATCTCTTTTTTCTTTTAATTAATGCTTTGTAACTATTTCTCTTATCAATTTTGAAGAACTCATCAAATTGATTTTTCTAACAATCCTACCATCTTTATCATACCATAATTTTTTTCTTTTACAAAGTTCCACTTCATTGCCACCAACCTCTTTACATAATCATTGTAAAAACCCATGAATCATGCAAGAGGCTCCAGCCTTAGCTTACTATATAATAAACAAATAGTTTGAATGGAAATGACTTGTTCCATTGAAAAGAAAGGTTGTGTGTGGACCCTTATCAAATATATTTTTACAGCTTTTTTACGTACGGTGTTAATTCAATTATGGGTCGTTTTAGTTCCTCTCGTGTCGACAGAAAAAATTCAATTTAGATTATTCACGAGAGCATTTAATGTTGGTCCACCTAGAAAATGTTCTCTTGGAAACATGACTTCTATATTTTAATATAAAATTTGACATAAAAAATTATGAAAGTTGTATGATCACCACAGGAAACCATATAATAATTTGGAATGGTTATCATTTCTCATATAATAATTTGGAATGGTTATCATTTCTTATAAGTGAATCTCAACATTGTTTATATAATAATTTGGAATGGTTATCATTTTTTATAAGTGAATTTCAACATTGTATATGTATTGTAACATATTGTAATGTCATGTGTGACTTTAAGAGGCAACAAAGGACGCTATCATGACTGCTTCATAAGCAAACTGCTTTCCCTCATATTTTGTGTATAGGAAAGACACAGATCCAAAAAACATCATGAGGTTCCTTTAAATAACTAGTATTCATTTTGTAATGGTAGAATTCATTTTGTAATGTTCCATGGAACTTTTGTATTGAGTTTTGAGACTATAAGGTTGTAGTGTACAAAATTTCTCCTAAGTTCATTGTTCATTTTGATTTTGGATTTAACATTGCGGTATAGATTTTATGATTTTGATGTATTGTGTAGATTCTCTGCTTGCCCATTATTATGGAAAGAAAGAAATATGATTGAATGAATAATGAGAATGTTGACGGTAATCCCCTATAGGAAGGGGGTTACTTTACACAAGCTCCATAGAAGTAACCCTAGGCTTGAGATTTATTTAAGGTTCATGAGTAATTTGCTTTGAAGGAGAAATTTTAAGAGAGGACCTCAAGCTATAAAAAATAAGTATGTGCTATAAAGCACATTGAAATGGAGGCACCTGCATATCCTAAAAAACGTTGGAATTTCTAACAAGCCATATTCCCTAGGTTACTATTATAGGAAGGGCCTTAAATTGTTTTAATTCTAGGCTTGATTGCTAAGATTTGAAACATTGTGCTATTGAATCTCCTTGCCACCCTTCTCTTACCCCTATCAAAGTGTCCATTTCACACCAAACCTGCCTTGTGTAATCACAGGTGATTAATGGGCGATCTACATTTCCTCCCTCTTGGAATAAGGGACATTTGCTAGGGTCGTTCCCATTCCTCTTTTGTTGTACCTCCCAAGTAAGGGCCTTATTCATTATGGCCAAACACATAAAAATTCTAGATTTGAGTGGAGACCTAATCATCCATAATGGTTTCCACTACCAACATCTGCTAGGGTCGTGCCCATTCCTCTTTTGCAGTGCCTCCCAAGTAAAGTCCTTATTCATTATGGTGAACCACATAAAAGTTCCAAATTTGAGTGGAGACCTAATATTCTGTAGTGGTTTTCACTACCATTGGGTTTTGATAGGCCTCTCACTAGCAAACACAAGTTCATATCCTAACTTAGGAGTATAGACTCCTAAGGTTGGATTCTTTTCCCATAACAACTCATCCTTCAATTCCTTGATTATGACATGGCTCACCTTCAAGTTTGCTATAAATGCTCCCCATAATTCACCTTCATTTCCATATGGCCCTAGTAGAACTGTAGGGTTCCACTCTTATGACTAGATAGTAATAATCTCTAGATAGGCTTCTTGAGCTAAATTATAAATGCCCTTTTCCCGAAGGGAAACAATCTAAGCATCAGGAAGTTTATATGCTTCACTACATCTTATTCAAGGCTCAAATCAAATCTTTACCTTTCCCCCATTCCCAACCTTTCATACTAGCAAATTCCCAACCTTCAATACTAGAAATTTCCCAACTACCTAAATCTTTTGGTTTTGCAATGGCCTTCTATTTAACTAGAGGTATACCCTCAATCTCTATTTTCCTTCACTATACAAACATAAAACATATCTTCCTAATTTTCTCCAAAACACCATTGGGATTAAAGGCAAAGGCATGTCAATGAACTAGAATGACTTCTAGTACTAATTTGATCAAAATAAATCTGCCACCCCTTGATAACCATTTTTTGCACCATAAAACTAATTCTCCTTTCTAGTTTATCTATTAACCATTTCCAATCATGGATCCCATAATCATTAGGTTTCATATAGAAACCCATATACTTAAACCCCATTTGAAAGTCGATCTACTTACAAGAGAATAGTTGTAACGTTACCCCTTACTTGGTCATCTGCCACCCTCATTGAAGCACATATCATTTATGTACATTCACCGTCATCCTTTTTTTTTAAGTAAAAAGGGGGGAAAGTTCCTGCTATATTGATTGGCAAAAAATACAATTGTTCCTAGACTGCCATCCGTTCTGCCGCCTAAGCGGAAACCGAAACGGTGTTAGCCTTTGTTCCAAATAGACTATTTTACCAGCAATCTTGCCCGTAGGAAACTAGGATTGATGGAGTGTCATTGTCTTAACTATGACTATTGTCTTACAGAGATTAACTAGAATCATACACAAAGCTGTAAAATTGAGACTGGAAATTCTAAGCAAGACCATGACAGTTACCCGGTGGCATCTGAGGTGGCATCCATATCCTAAGCATGTTCCTTAGCTGGAATGACAAAATACTGCAAGCAGGTTGGGCATCTCCATCCCGGTGGCGCATTGGAGAAGGCGTCAAAGAACATGTCTAAACGCTAGCCCATGAGGGTGCCACAGTGGACATGGTCCGTCATCTGGCTCCGCAATTCAAAAAGAAAATCCAGGAGGTCCGGGTGGAGGAGAGGTGGCGGGACATGCCATTGAGTTTGCATGGGGGAAATGGGAGGTGGCATGAAGACTGTGCCACCCTCCCTTGACGCATCGCTCGGATACATTTCCACTGGCTAGCTTGAAGTTGCTTCCACTAGCTTGCTTGAAGTTGCTTCCCTAGGCTGCTTCAGGTTTGCTTCCCCATTGGTGCCTTCACTTCGTTTGCTGTCATCCAAGGTGGCTCTAGGTTCTAGGTCTGTTGTTTGAGGGGTCGTTTCTACTGGAATCTCCTCCTCAATGAAGCAGGTGGAGAATTCTTCCTGTTTCATCTCATTCTCACCGTCCTGAGGTTTCTTGGTGCCAGGCATGGAGGCTCCCACTCAAAATTCACTTGGTGGATCCCAATTGTTCAGTACCATGAAAAGGAGATACTCCGGAGGTTCCTAAATTGGGTCCTCCGGGATGACTTCTTCAACGTATGCCATTGGTGGCTCCACGATATCTTTTGCAACCGAAGGCGTTTTGAGCTCAATTCTTCTGTGCATGATTTGGGTCCGAGCAATGGAGAGTGCTCTTTCAATTCTTTGCATTCGCCTCCATCGAGCGGCAGAGGCATACCAAGCTAAGCCACGATGTGGCTTCCCTCGCTCGTGGGGCATCGAAGTGGAGAAACAGGTAAGAGTTGTGCAGAGGGCATGAGGGTCACTGCTCCGAGGCTTCTAGTTGCAGAGTTGGTGCAAAATGAGCTGGAAATGGAAGAAGACATGGCTTGGGTGCGTTAAGAGCAGGAGATCCAACGAGACGTTCAATGCCATTAAATCCTCCGCATAGGTGAGCTGCATAAATGGACTGCTCGTGCGAGGGTCGAGTCCTCTATCAGGTGGGTGGTAGCTGGAGCCAGCTCCCATCCTTAATGCTGAGGGGATGGGAGTCAACCGACCTCATTTATGGCTAGGCCTGGCTCTGCATTGTGTGTCTCCGATGGTCTACATGGCACCCCATCCGGGGGACATTCACCATCATCCTAGTAGCAATACATTAGAGGCCTAATAATTCATTATATAAATATATATATATCGTCCACTAAAACCAACTTTGGTCTATAAAACCTTTAAGAAAAATGATAAGGAATTAATTGGCTTGTGTTAATGCTTTGTATTTATGATCAAAGAGATTGGAGAGTAGCTTTCCTAAAGCTCCATAGTTTTGGTGAGTTAACATGTTATTAAGATTGTTAGTGTGATAAATACTTTGAAATTGAGATCTAATGTGGGTATACATAGGACATTCTAAGATAAAGTGATTTTCATCCTCTACGTTCTTATTATCACAAAGATGACAAATTCTTTCATCCCTCAACATTTTAGGATTTGTCCAATACCCTATTTCACTATGGAGCTAATGAGAGTTCATTTTTATTTTATCAATATTGATTTCCTTATTTAAGCTAGCTATAACAAAAAGTTACTTTTGATCTTTTATATTGGGGTTGATGACCTCTTTATAGTTCCTTATTTTTCTCTTATCATCTATTTCTTTATTGCACCACATGTGATGGTATTTTTAGTGGTATCTCTAATCTATAGTGTGATGCCTTCTTCTATTCTCCAATGGTTTTGCCAAGAATTATGCCACCCTCTCTTACATTGTTGGTGAATTTGATTGGATTTTGCAACAATTGTAGGACGCCTATTATCTTTCATGTTAGTTATTTTGTGCTTGTACATTAGCTACCTATTCATAGCCACACTCTTAATGGGTGAAAAAACAACTTTTGAGAGGATGATTGGATAGGGTGTATTTCTCTTAATTTTAAGATTATAAATTATAAAATGATTTTGGATTTGCTTGATTTTCCTTCAAGAATCTCCAGAGATACTGGAGCCTCAAACTTCACATCCATATAAGATAACAAGAGTAGTGAGCATCATCATAGCTCCAATGACAATGGACAACTCTAATTCCAATTGTTCCTCATCTAAATCTAAAGAATAGTTTCCCTTTACTCTTATAGAAACACAATGTGAAATAGGGCGATATAGGGATCTCAAACAACATTTATTGTGATTATAGACATCATCATTAGTTGCAAACAAATGTATGGCATTATCAAATGCCTCTTTTATAGAACCATCCAAAGAATTATCAATAATTTCTCATCACATCTCTAACATTCATTAGAAAGTCTCGAAAACGTTTCCGATTGTGGTTTTGTCATACCAAGAGTCACAATTGTGAATAATTTCCATAATTGTTTTTCATGACCTTCACATGCATATGGAAGTTTATCCAAAATAGGAGGCAGCTGTCCCAATTCATCAATCAATATAATTGATCTCCCTCCAAAAGAAATGTTAGAACTTTCAGGAGAAGCCTAATGAAGTCGAGCATTGATTTGTGTCAACAAAATTTTACTTATAAAACTCATCTCATCAATAAGAATATATCCAAAATGCCTCAACTCATCTTGTAAGGTAATCAAACACTATCCTTATAAATCAAGCATGTCCTTAACTGGTATATGAAGCATAGAGTGAACCGTTGATGTCGATATGTTGAATGCCACAACACCAATAGGATCTAAAAGAAGCAAGTGGTTCTTCTCCAAAAAAATACTTAATTTTTGTTTAACTACTCCAATCAAATAGGACTTTCTAGTACCCATTTCCCTTTAATAATAATACACAATGGTTCTCAATCAAATAGTATTTTCCAGTACCCATTGCACTTAAATAATCATACACAATGGTTCTCTATGACCACCTCCTCTATATGTTCATGGGTTGTATTATATGTTATTCTTTGCTTTCCCTAGACTCTACAATGAAAAACTATTTGTGTGATGATTAGAAATAATGTCATTCACCCTTCTTTTGTGAGATATGAAATGAATTACATGATTCAAAGTGTCGTCATCCATAAATTAGAGCTTCAATTTTCCATAACATCACTATCCATGCATCCAATCATGAAAAAATCATTTACATTTATAAATTTATTCTTATATCATCCAAAAAATGATCTCCTACTCATGCTCCCTCAAATCTCTCTGAATGATCGTAACTTTTTCATCTTCAAATTTAGTTAGACAATTAGAGGAACACGTATAAAGATTGGTTTTGTCCAAATAAATTTATACATGTTCCTATACACCTCAACTAAAATAGAAGGTACATTTATTAACCAATAAAAAATTCGACATGGTGGAAGGAGAATTTAGAGTTGAACTATCTACCTATGAATGCCATTATTGATAGAATTTGTAATTTTAACCTCTCATAAGTTATTATTTTTAACCATGGGAAATTAGTAACTTGTTAGTCAAGTGATCTGGGCTAGGCTCGGGATCATACCTCTCATAAATCATTAAGAATGGAGTTCTTGCGCATGAATATGAAAGTCACCTTACATTAAGTACAATACAATATGTATTTCTTATTTTGAAAGTCTAAATATATGTTAGTTTTAAGTATTTTATTTAAATGTGGGATATTTATTTTATAAATTTTTAAAATGTGTTTTATGTATAGATGTTTTAATTTGAATATTTTTATTTATTTAATTTTTTTTTACTTTGTGAAGAAGAAATTGATAACAATGACTGGGAGTAAAATTAGCAACCCATAAATTTTACAACTTCCTGTTATTTTCTTTTTATAAAAATATCTTATAAGTAAACTCATATATATATATATATAACTTTCACCTCATTACATTAAGAGAAGCAAGACTCATTTTATAAGTCAATATGAGGGAGATGTGTAACATCCATGCTTATAAATAAATAATTAAAAATAAAAATAAAACTCAAAATGTACAAAGAAAATTAAAGAAAAGAATACCAAGTGTAGAGTTTCTGAGATACCTGCACATAAGATCTAGCTAACAATCAAATGTACACAACTTGCCAATGGTGTGAAGAGAAGACAAAAAATGGAGGAAAGAATGAAATAATTTATATTAACCGAATGAGAGAAATGATACAATACAAGTGATATACTCTGTCTCACACAACTAAATCGCCATAGTAGTCAACTAATGCACATTAGGAGTGTTCTAGAGAGATATGACACACAATGGAAGTTGTTGGAGTCAACTGCCACCTAGTCCTAATTAACTGGCCATGTGGTCGTCAGTTAACTAGTCAAATCAGAGTGAAATAAGGAGAAGATCACTCACACATGTGGAATGTGTCGTATTGGTGATGATCCCAATGAAAGTGTCTATTAATGGTGATGATCACGAGGTTAGCATGAAACACTTGGTGATAAAACCAATGCCGACATGCAACACTTCATTCAACTAGTCTAACTGAATAGTAACTGAGAAATGACTAGAAGGTATGTGACACCCTTGTCTAGGGGAGAATATTCTCAATGAGGGGATAATATATTAGACTAAGGGACCCTCAACATAGCCAAATAAACTTAGGAAAATAAAATAAAAAGAAAATCCTAGGTGTGTGTAATATCTCCAACACCCCCCTGAACACTACTAGGGAGTATACATGATGAATGGGTCTTGGAAATAGAGGCCATGTTACGTACTCATGAAAAATGCAACTAATGAACACTAAAATAAAGTAAGGAAAGAGGAAAAACTTCATGGTAACCACCCCCTCAAAATACAATGTATCAAAAGAAGAGAAAGACAGTTGTTAGGAAACTGTGTCTTTCACTCCAAGACGATTACACAGAGAGTGAAACTTTTTCTCAGTGAAAGTCTTGGTGAAGATGTCAACAATCTGTTCATAGGAAGGATATAACTACAGGTCGATGATCTCTCTTGAAATAGATCTCTAATGTATTGAATATGGATATCAATATGTTTTTTTCGTTATCGCCACACTAGGTCTCTGCAAAACTTGAAAGTACTCTAGTTGTCACACCAAATGATAGTCGGTCTATGGAAATGGATGCCAAAATATGTAATGGTAATGTTAACTACTCATCTGTATTCGACCTTGGCTGAATACATAGCAATAACAAACTGCTTCTTGCTCGACCAACATAAAGGCCCTGAACCCAAACTGAAAGTGTATCAATATGTGGACATGTGATCAGTGTCGTCACCAACCTAGTTTGAATCGATGAAGCCTATGATACACAACTTGCAACCTGATGCATAGTGTATCCCATAACTGATGGTTCCATGAATGTATCTAAGGATGTGCTTGGAATCCTTCTAGTGTAACTCATGCAGCTCCTGCATGTACCTGGAGACTACCCTTACTGCATATGATAGATCTGGTTGGGTGTGGGTGAGATACAGAAGGATCCCCACAAGGTATCGATACAAGGTGTTGTCCACCAGTGGTGTAACCCGACCATCCTCAAGTCTAATACCTGATAAGAAAGGTGTAGGTACAGACTTGCAGTCTATCACATGGAATCTCTCCAAGTTATCCAGATCATACTTAGACTGAGATAGCTTGATTCTTGAAGCATCCTTGCTTATCTCGAGACCAAGAAATAAATTGAGTGGACCCATGTCCTTCATCGAAAACCTGTCATGAAGAATTCCCTTTACCAAGGCAATTGTTGAAACCGAGCTACCAATGATCAAAAGATCATCCATGTACAGAACTAGGATCAGAAGTGAGTTAGTGGTCCTCATCATGTAGAAATTTGGATCATATTTTCATTTGAAAAAATTCTTGGAGAGCAAGAAGAAGTCCATCTTTGCATACCATGCTCTAGGAGCTTGCTTGAGGCCATATAACGACTTTGTGAGTCGGCACACTAAAGATGATTTTTTTATAAATCCAAGTGGTTGCTCCATATATATTTCCCCTGATAGATCCCTATAAAGAAAATTATTATTCACGCCCATATGATGTACTTTCAATCCCTTGGTTGCTCCAATGGCAAGGGCCAACATGATAGAATCCAACTTTTCTACTAGAGAAAAAATCTCATCATAGTCGATCCTGTGTATTTTTTGAAATCCCTTGGAAACTAGTCTTGCGTTGTGTCTTCTCACTTGTTCGTCTCCTGCCTTTTTGGTCCTGTAAACCCATATGCATCTGACAAGATTCCTGTATGAAGGAAGCAGAACCAGATCCCACGTCTAGTTCTCGAGGAGAGAGTTGTACTCCTCCTACAAGGTTGCTTCCCAGAAGGGGTTCCCTGCAACATATCTTTAGGCCTGAAGGTCTTAATACTGGACCATATAACAATGCAGAGGAATTGTGGGTTCAGTGATAGTGAGTACATGAGGAGGATCCTCATACTGAGATATGGTCCTCCTTGGATCCACTGGGTCCCCAACAAGGTATCCTACATCCTAAAGTGTGAATTGTTGCTACTTGGGCATCTTCTTTGGCTCCTCATATACATGTACTGAATCTGCATATGAATTCTCTAACTGTGCATATGAATGATCTGAATACTCCGACTCTATTCCATAACTCAAATATGAAGTGGAGTCTAAATGTGCAGACTCATCATCTTGAACTGGTGAAAGGACAAGAATATCTTCATGTGGCTCCTGTGGAGCATGCGAGAAACTTTCCTCAAATTGAACATTGTGCTCAATGATGAGTTAGGATGTAGAGGGATCGATAATTCTATATCCTTTCACACCATCTAGGTATCCAATAAAAATACATGCAATACTCTGTGGATCTAGTGCTTTCCTCTTCTCATAGGGAATTTAGGCCCATGCTCGTGATCCAAAGATACATAAGTGGATGACTTCTAGTTTGTTTCCGATCCAAGCCTTGAAAGGAGTCTGATCCTTGACAAATCCGTGAGGGGATCTATTATGGATGTAGTTGGAACAGTTAAGTGCCTCTTCTCGAAGCTTATGAGGAAGTGACTTTGCATGCAACATGCAAGAGGCCATCTCCTTGAGAGATTTGTTCTTTCCCTCAACAACCCCATTTTGCTACAGAATGTATAGTATTGTGTGCTGTAATTGTTCTCGACCTCAAGACAAAGATTATGAACATCATTGTTGACATACTCCCCCCCATTATCTATACGGAGGGCCTTGATATTTCTCCCTGATTGAGTCTCAACAAGTGCCTTAAACTTTTTTAGGTTCTCAAAGACCTCTGACTTCTGTCTGAGAAAAAATACCCAAGTATAGTGTGAGTAATTATCCAAAAATGTAAGCACGTACCTTTCCTTACTATTGGATGGATGTGAGAATGGGACCATGAGATCACTATGGATCAGATCCAATGGAGAAGACGCCTTCTGAGCCTTCCCTTTATCGGACTTCTCTTGAGGATTCTTTCCAAGGACACATGCTTCACAAACCCTTTTGGAAAAGTGGATATCAAGTAACCCGATGACCATCCCCTTCTTGCTATTTTGTTGCATGTACCTGAAATTCAGGTGACCAAACCTCTCGTGCCATAATCTACTACTATCATCAACATGCGTAAGTAGTACAGAGGAATCATGTTCAATAAAATTAGTAAAAGTATATAACCAATATTTATGATTTACCTCCCCGACAACAATTTTGGAGTTATCTTCCATGTCAAAAAATGGACATAGAGTTTGGTGTGAACTCCACTTTTTTTCCCGAACCTGTGTGTGTAATATGGTACATTGAGAGCAGATTCATGGAAAGTTGAGGAACATGGAGAACATTCTCAAAGCTTCCATGATCTAGTTCCACTCTTCCTTTTCCAGTGACCTCTGTTAGAGAGTCATCCTCCATGAGGATAGGAGGTCTCGTGTGTTAGCACCAGAAGTCACTCCTGGATTGCAGCAGGAGTAAGCCTGATACCCATCAGTTTTATGTCATGTTTGTTTATATAAAGGGTGATCAAATGGAAGTAAACTTAGAAAAATATTGCTTTAACTCAGAACCCTGGACTAGGCTATGCATCAACAGGTGAGGTCTTAGTCTAACTTCAGTCAGTAAGTTGTAATAAGGGTGAGTAGGAGGAAGACTTCGGAGAGAAACTGCAAAGGTCTGCTTTAGGCATCAAGCTTCCAACAACCTGTAGAAGAAAGAACAAAACACTGAAATGTGCCAGGATGACACAGTTATAGTAACACAATGATCAAGCCTGCATCACGGTGGCTACTGTAACAACTCGCTTGAATCTTCCAATGAGCTACTCAGGGTAAGAGGGAGAAAAATACACAGGAAACGGATTTAGAACTGATCACGACACCACTACAACCAGACCATCATAGCGT
This sequence comes from Picea mariana, assembly GCA_032191745.1. Lineage (NCBI taxonomy): Eukaryota > Viridiplantae > Streptophyta > Pinopsida > Pinales > Pinaceae > Picea > Picea mariana. Next base: position 90,884 of record JASDQU010737052.1, on the reverse strand, counting down.
CATCACAATCCTCGACTGGATACTCCAATTCCGAGTGTTCTAACACAAAAATTTACAAAGAGGCGAAAAAAAGTTGACTTTCATTAAACAAGAAGCTTCACATACAAATACATAACTAAGAAAACCAGTGCTTCATCAAAACTTTACAGGTGGGAGCTTAGCTCTACCATCGATGCCTTACAAAATGGCCAAAAATGCCTACATATACTCAAAACTTTCGTAACAGGAACTTTCTCGGGTTTCCATGGCACGATGCTTAGGTCACTTCGACCAGACTGTGCATGCAGACATTGGGCAGACTGCCCATGCAGTCACTTGTCAGACGCAGTCTTTGTCAGACTGGACTAACAATCACCTTCTACGCTTTGTCCCTTTCTGACCTTCCATTTATGGGAGGAGACAATGTCTCACCCACCTTCCATATTTACATTAACTGCTTTCTTGGGATTATGTAAGGCTTGGTCATCTCTGCACCTGCAGGACATGGCGTCTCCCTTTGGTTGTTGCTGCTTCATTGGACTGTTGCGGGTGGAACCCAGATGGCGGTCTTGGACGGGGATCTGGGGAGGAGGGCGAAGGTGCCAACACTGTGAAGGTGAGATGGGGGAGCACTCATGTGGAAGTGATACGAAGGCAGGGGACAACAGATGGCAAAAGGTGTGCTGAGGTGAAGTGAAAGCATGGAAGGCGGAGGGAAAGTAGGGACAACCATACAGGTGGAGGTGACTGGGAGAGAGAGGCACATGGCAGGAGGTGAGAGGATGATGAGCTGGGAGGGGCCATGTGGACGGATGTGGCAGAACTCATGGGCTTTGAGGTGTGAGAGCCAGGAGGCGGAGAGAAGGGGGGCTGTGACACTAGACTCAGAAGTGATGTGCCTCGGGAAGGTGACGAGGAGGCCACAATGCGACGGGTCAGGGAGAGGGGACACGACACGGGTGAAAGTGGCGTGGAGAAAGGAGGTACAGGTGTCGAAGGATAAGAGGTAGGAGGGAAGTAGGAGAGGTGACAGGGAAATGAGAGAGGAAGAATGGGGGACACTTGTCACCAAGAGGCGACGACGGTAAGCGGGGGGAGGTAAGTGGTTCTAAGTGGGAGAGGGTTCGGCAACACGAGAGGGAGACAAGACAGGAGGGGGCCCACTATCAAAACCACCTCATTCCAGACCCCCCCCCCCTCGTTAAAAGAAGAATGGTAAGGGGGGTCCGGAATTAATTCTTGGTCGTAGATCTAGGCACTCCAATCGTAGTCGTTCAAACTTGCGCGGTAAAATTTCGGAACCCCCCCCCCCCATTAAAGGCAGAATGACAAGGGGGGTTCAAAATGGAACCTCGACCAAAGATCTGGGCNCATTAAAGGCAGAATGACGAGGGTAGTCCGGATTCAAATCCCGACCGTTGATCTAGGCGTGCAAATCCTGGCCACCCGAATCAGTCTGCTGCTTAGCACCCGGGTTCTGAAGTACTCCAAAGATCGACACCTGTCTCCTCGAGATCGACGACCCAACTTTCTTTTCATCGAATGACCATGATCACTCGTCGCTCAATGAGCGCTTAAATTCAACTGGCCCTCACCTTTAGCTCTGACCCCTTTATGATCGGGCGCTATGACCGTGGGCCCAACACCAAGGCGCTTTCACATTTTTCACTTCAGGGTTTCAAAATGCAGTGGAGGAGCAACCCCTTGTCTTTTGAAATCCTGATAGTCGAAACCCCGACGGAGTTTAATCTCACACCACGTGTCCCTTGGATGGACGGTTCAAAATACTTCGACGCTTTCACTTTGATTATCCCAAAAGGCCCCATCCTTTCAATATGATCCTGGGCTATGACCGTGGGCCAGGCTCCTGGGGCTTCCCGTTTCGCGTTTCGGGGGTTTGAAATCCAAGGGAGAACCCTGTTCTCCCAACTTGTGATCCCCGAAATATCGACTCCTGAAACACCGACTAGTTGCCACCTATCCCCATAGGATCAAACGACCCAGATTAAATCATGGAATATGGGTGCTATTTCTTGTGCTAAACCTTGGGCAACTTGATGGCCCCAAACACCCGATGATCGCTGATATTTCCCCGATGCCAGATCCTAGCTGTTAAATACTGAAACTGCCTGCCTGCTTGCATTTTAAGCCCGAAAATGGAAATTTTTTGAGTATTGTGTTGGGTGCTTCTTGCGCAGGTCGCGGACCTGGATACTCCTTTTCCCGAGACAATAATTGGTGATAACATCGTGCATGCAGTTATAGAAGATATAATATCCTTTGTGTTTTCCATATGATGTGAAGCACTTGAATCTACAATCCAAGTGTCAGGAGAAGAATGTACAACAACTTATGCATGATGATTTCCTTTCTTAGGGGCTCGATATTTTGAATTCTTCTTGGCAACCTCAAGAATGAAGTCCCTGACATTCTTTTTCTAAATAATTGAGCCATTTGATAAATTTGCTTCTTCATGTAGGATGATTCTGGATGGTTCCTACGATTGCAGTAACCACACTTCTTCCCTTGCTTTTTTTTCCCACCTTTGGAACCAGAAGAATCATTGAAGGGTTTGGAGTACACTTCCTTCTTTGGATCTGCATGCGCCTTTTCTTTGCCTTTCCTTTTGGATTTAAGATTTTGAGAGTTGTTGTCATCATGCACAACAACTACATGTGCCTTTAAGCCCTTTATTATTCCCATATGAATGAGCTTATCCTACTCATGTGTCAAAGCCTTAATAAACAGTGACAATGAAGGCATGGTCCAGCTTGCTCCTGCAGTGAATCTAGTAGAATGAAATGTGGATACAAATACACTAAATTCCGGTCAAAGTTTTTCCATGATAACAATAACTAGTTTTTTTTTCATGTTTGGATTTGTGATTACCACAATCTTTCAATTCATAGAGGAGAGATTTAAATTTGGTGAAGAAATCTTGGAGATTGTTAAAGTTTTTCGAATCCAAGGAGTTTAGTTCTACTTGGAGCAAATGGCACCTCATTTCATCCTTCTTGCCAAAGAGTCCTTCCAAGGTGGTCCAGATCTCATTTGGTGTCTTGCATGCATCAATGTGAAACCATAGGTCGGGAGAAATAGTCATGCACAAGAGACTGTGAGCCTCGCCCATGCAATTTAGGTACTTGGATTTTTCCAATGCTGAGGTGGGTTCTGCTTCTGTGACCATGAATATCCGGTACAAGCCTTTACCCCTGAGATGGAGTATAATTCTTGTCTTCCATTTGAAATAGTTATATGGCGTTAGAATGGAAGATGCGGGAAATTCCATCTTTCCTGCTGCTTTGTTCCGTCTTCTGTACCTACAAAAGAGTGTTGGTGACGATCCTTGCTAGCGGCCCGTGAGATCTGATACCATGTAGAGTTTATGATATACATGCACATAAGATCTAGCTAACAATCAAACGTACACAACTTGTAAATGGTGCAAAGAGAAGACAAAAAATGGAGGAAATAATGAAAGAATTTCTATTAACCGAATGAGAGAAATGATACAATACAAGTGATATACTATATCTCACACAACTAACACACCATAATAGTTAACTAATGCACATTAGGAGTGTTCTAGAGAGATATGAGACACACTGACAATCATTGGAGTGAGCTTCGACCTAGTCCTAGTTAATTGGCCATGCGATCATCAGTTAACTAGTCAAACTAGAGTGAAATGAGGAGAAGATCACTCAGACATTTGGAATGCTCCTTACTGGTGATGATCCCAATGCAAGTGCACATTATTGGTGATGATATTGAGGTTAGCATTTAACACTTGGTGATAAAACCAATGTTGACATGCAACACTTCACTCAACTAGTCTAACTGAACAATAACTGAGAATTGACTAGAGGGTATGTGGCACCCTTGTCTAGGGGAGAATATTCTCAATCGGGGGAGAATATCTCAAACTAAGGGACCCTCAACATAGCCAAATAAACTTAGGAAAATAAAATAAAAATAAAATCCTAGGTGTGTGTAATATCTCCAACACCAAGCATTAATGAATATATATACACATACACTGAAGTAAGTTCATTTCAACTCAAGATCTTTCAAGCACCGAGAAACTTGCATCTTAATTTCTTTTTGATCCCCTTATTACTTCTTAGATTGGAAGTTATGATAAAGCATTAATTAACATATCCCCAAGGGGTCAACTCAATCTGTTGTCGTTGATGTTGTTAGACATTTCCCTTATTTTATGCCAACATGTGCTTGGTTTGAATCTCCCTAAATTAGAGCACTAATTTGCACCAATAGATTTATTAGTAATGCCATCCACAAATATGGCAAAGCTTTTCTTGGATTTCTTTGCAAATTTTCCTTAAAAAAATGTTTATATATAAACATACACATATACATATTAGTATAAATTTATGTTTATTGAAAATATTTTATGTGTAATAAATTAAGAATTAACAAATTATCGACTCGTGCTAACTAAGTGTAATGGTTATGGCATATTAAAATTTTCATTTTATAATAAAATTACTATTTATGATATAATGTGGAGTTGATTATATGATGTATTGATAAAGCTATTGTTAATGTGTGAGGAGACGTCGATGCAAGATTTAAATAATTTTTTCAGTCTTCCTTTTTTGCAATTAGAGAGTATGAAAATTGGTGTAGTCAGTTTATTACATTTAATTAGATTAGGAATTTTTTAACTAAAAAGTTTTGAGTGAGAAATATCTATTTCTAAAGAATTGCAAAGACTCATACCATATTTCAATTATATAAGCATGAATAAATCATTAAAGAGAATTGAACCCAAGGCAATAATAACACCTCATTATACAATTATATAAGCATAAATAAACCATAAAGAGACTTATACTCCAGGCAATAATAACACCTCATTTTCATTTTCATAGTAAACAAAAATTAAACATAAAAATGAATTTTAATGACATTAATATAAAATTGAACTCTTCATATTACTACAAATAATTTCATAGTCAACAAAAATTAAACATCAAAATTCATTTTTATGACATTAATATAAAATTGAAGTTTATAACTCCTTATATTAATAAAAACAAAAACTATCAATAGTGATCCATTCTTAAACTTATAAAGCATTAAATTAACTTTAACCTTACAACTTTTCAACAATAATTTTAGTTCCTTTTAATATTCCCTTGATGAATCATCTACCTCTGAATGACATAATTAATATATTCTCTTGCTATAATCAAAGTTTAGATATAAGCCCCACATAAATGATTAAGAATGGAATTTTACTCCTACCCATTCAAGGAAGTCACCTTGTATTTATTTAAATAATATTGAATCCATTTGAAGTACGGTAGTATTGTTTATTTTGAAAGGGATATAAACATATTTAAATTCTAAGTATTTTATTTAAACGTAGGATATAGCTCATTCATTCATTATTTTATATAAAAATAGTATCTTCTTTCAAAGTAGGACATAACTCATTCATTATTTTATTACAAAATAGTCTTTTGTGTTCTTTTATATTTGTTATTTCTTTATCATTATAAGTTCAATATTTTATGGAGGGTTTATAATGTGGAATACGATACAAATCAATTATATGAAATCAAATATTGTGGAATACAATACAAATCAATTATATGAAATCAAATATTTAATCGATGATCATCATTTAAATATGAATTTAATTATATAAAATTTTAATCAAATTATTATTATTTTAATTAAATATTAATATAAATAAAAAAATTCACCTTCTAAGAAGGTGCTTCATAGTCACTAGCAACATTTTTGCTTATTGAATTCCATTATGTCCCCAAAAATGATGAATGCATAAAGACTATTGTTGATTATACAATAATAGTGGAATGGAAATGATTTGTCCACATAAATGATCGATGTGGACCCTTCTCAATTGTGTATTTACAATTTCCTTTAGTGCTGATTCAATTATTTGTCATTTCCACTAAGTGGGCCTTAAAAAGTCTTGTTTTTATGGAAGGTTCACATGTATTTCAATTTAACTTTTAGTATTTTTTTCCTAAAACCAAAAACTATACTAAATTATTAAAGATAAATAACTTTAAACTATACTAAATTATTAAAATAAATAATTTTTTACATACAAGGTATTTTTTTCTCCATAACCAAAAAACATATACTAATTTAATGGAAAAACTCGTTTTTGATAAGTGAATGTCAATGTTAGAACATTAAATAACTTTTTAACACACAAGCTATTTTTTTTCTCCACAACCAAAAAAAACATATACTAACAGAACTCATTTTTGATAAGTAAATGTCAATGTTAGAACATTATTTATACAAACAAAGAATTAATGTGATGTTGATGCAAACATGCATCATTCAACTAAAGGCATGCATCATTCAACTAAAGGAGAGTTTGTTTTTTCTAGAGAACAAAAAAACTTTATATTTCATATCATTAAGAATAGACATATTGTCGTCCACAAAAAAACTTTATATTTCATATCATTAAGAATATACATATTGTCGTCCAAAAAAACTAGACTATCTTTCACTTATAGTTCACATTTTCATGAGATATCCCTCCCAATCCTTCTTTTCTTAGTTCATACTAAAATCTTTACTTGATAATTGCATTATTAATTTCATACCAAAATCTCAAAAAATATCTTACTTTTAGAGTCTAAAGTTCATTTCCATTATCATCTGGTTTTTAGAAAACTCCTGGAGAATAAAAGCTCCGACCTCTAATGTTACCACATCCTTTGATAGTTTATCTACATATTCATTGATTTCTTGTAGAATATGTCTGCATGAGAACCATTCTGATTTGTCGATTAGCTCTCGAACTTGTCTCATTATGGGATGAAGTCATCTCGCCTGAAAAGAAGCCTTTCCATTGATCCAATCCACCACTAACTGTGAATTAGCAAAAACCTGTAACTTGCATAGCTGCAACATATCTGCGTGAAACAGTAAAGCCCAAAGTGTCACAAGGTCTGCCTTATTATTTGATCCTGTTCCAGGTACATATCGCATTGTGTAAAAATGGGACTTGAATATGTACAATGGAGTGCCTGCACCGCAAAGGGGCGGATGGCCCTGACTGGCCTCGTCAAAGAAGCCCTAGGGTATCCATACAACTATCTGAAGCATAGATGGTTGTTTTATCTTCTTACATTTAGGATCAGATTTATACTCTCCAACTAACTTGACTGTCAACCCCGCTACCACCTCATAGGGAATATGAGAGTTTTGGAAGATAACATTGTTTCTAGCCCACCACAAGAAATAAATAAAGAAAAAAGGAATTGAAATATGAGATTTTAATTTAGAATCCTCCTTTCACCTCTTTACCCGCCTTTCTAGATCTTCACATAGGCGCATCCCCTGTAGTTTTAGTTCCTTTTCAACCTTGAACCATACTTGAGCAACATAATGACATTCTATAAACAAATGTTGTATCAGTTATAAGTTTGATTTATATAGGGAACATGAGTTTGGGCCACACCACCCTCTTTTTATGCCATTGTCCCATGTTAGAATCTTGTTTTCCATCGCCATCCAGAAAATACTTTTTGATTTGATGGGGGCCTTCTGACCCCATATAAACTTCTGCCACCATTTCCTTTCTTGTGTAAATTCTTCTTCTACCAACAATTGATATCCCAACTTTGCGGTGTACAATCTTCTTTTATCATTGCGAGTCCAATATAAATAGTCTTCTTCATCGTCCATTAGCAAAATGAAATTTGATTTTAGAAAAGCAACATAATCCCCCCAAATATCAATGCTATCCCCTTCCATTTCTAACATACCTGCAATTTTCCACTCACTTCAATTTTCTCTATCCAAGTTTTCCATAGAGGCATTGCTTAAGGCGAAGATTCTATTATCGTGAAGAAAGTTTATCATATTTCCAAGGAATTAAAAACCTTCCCCTAATCCAACCCATTGATCTTCCCCTATTTTGACTTGCTTTCCATTGCCTACATTCCATATGAGATGTTTTCCAATTAATGGAAACACCTCATATGGGCCCCACATCACTCTCCGTATAATGACTATACAAGTTGAGTTATATGGGCCCCACATCATTCTCCATAAACGAAACGAAACGAAAGAACCACAATGATGGACCAAACTTTATCTAAAATCTGTTGAAACCTTCGATCCGACAGATCAAATCATTATCTACCTGTCATTAAACCTGTGATTTGATCCATGAACACGACCCGAAAAACTTACACGTACCGCCACCTTCTTCTGTCATTTCAGAGCCGAACCTTCGATCCTGTCATTGGAATTTTTCAAGGTATCTTCATTTACTTTGGTCCACCTATTTTATAAGGTATGTGGCACTTATACTTGGTCCATTATTTTTCAAGATATGGAGCACTTATACATGGTCCAGTTATTTTTAAAGGTATGTGGCATTTACATGATATATTGAGTTCAAATTTTTTACATGTATATTTGAATATTTTTTATTTTGATAAAGTTAAAAATAAAATATAATAGGTTAAAAATAATATTATGTAAATTCTAATAATATAAAGATTTTAAATTAGTGTATTTTATACTAAGTAAAAATAGTTAAAAATTTAATATATTAATAATTAATTATTATATATGTTAATAATGACCCTATCAAATGTGGTTCACATTATTTTATTTTATATTATTAATAATAATTGACAGTTTAGCATGTTAATAATTAGTTATTATATATGTCAATGATGTCACTTTTATATATGAATGAATGAATGATTGATAGATAGATAGAAGGTGTTAAAATTAGTTATACTACTTAATAATAATTGGTAAATTAATATATTAATAATTTGTTAATAATTATGATATATATTTTTAAAATTAGTTATATAGATGATGATGATGATTGATGTCTACTGAGATCGATTTGGTTTATTAGACTTTAGGAGAGTAATGGATTCCTTGTGTTAGATTTCATAGTGCACCTAGACTTGGTGCACATGCACCTCAGGTTTGGTCTATGTTCTTAAGAATACACAAATGTTACAAATATAAATACATAAAAATAATAACAATAATAATTTAAATAAATAAATGAAATATCAAGAGGCACGTACCTCTTCACCTCGTGACTAGTCAATGCTATAAGTAATCCACCATGAGGGTGATTGTATCATCATCTATTATTCATTTATCAATCAATTATACAATTCAGAAATATTATGATATTCTCTCTACTAATTAATAACAAGCCTATTTGTTACAGTGGTATCAGAGCATATCCTTGGAAATCACGGGTTATCCATACAAATTCAGAGTCACTTCTGTTCACCGTCTAGCACAGTCCGTACACTTTCGTTGCCATACGACCTGCTATCACATCCGTACCTGTCTGCTGTGATTAATCTACCATACACCAACTCTGCCAGCTGCAAATTCTGCCAAACTATTCACTGATCATTCTGTACTTTTTGTCGTTCGTAATTTCTGTAGACTGTACCAAATCCATTCACCACTTATCAGTTTCTGTACATACATGACCGTACGTCTGTATTGTACTCAACCGCCGTTTTTATAAGTCACGACCTCCCAATCACTTTTAATATTTTAAGTTTTCCACATTAAAAAAAAGGTCAACTTATTAATTAAAAAAAATACACCATCATAAAAGAAAAATCAACAACATTACATATCGTCTCGGTAAAGTTGAAAAGAGTTAGGAGGAATTCGACGAAATACAAAAACACTATTGGAAAAAATCGATAAATTATTACAAAAAGAAGACATAATTGACACGTTAATAAACATGTCGAAGGAGCGATGGAATAGTTATTTAAGAATGAGGGGTGACGACATGGACGAAAGTACAAGGATGCTTAATGTGTTCATATCACGAGAATTGATCAATTAACTGAATGGATGAACACATTATGCGCAAAACCCTTAGCCTTTTGAAGACCACTCGAAAGTACGGGATCACAAAATTTAGAGGATCAAGGACACTAGGGAATACTAGAGAAATGTTTTTAAAAAAATAAACACAAATTTCAACATAGAGATTACCATAAATTTAAAAAGGAGTTACTGAAATATGACGACAAGGACCATAGAGGTGGTGTCGTATGGATCAACATAATGGACGTTATTTTTGAATCAAACCCCCTGCTAGGAGAACGAGAAAAAGTAATGACTGCCTCCAATAATTTAGAAGGAGAAGCTTATGACTGGTACCTATGGTGGTCCAGGAAATTTGATGCTCGTTCCTTCTATTGGAAAAACTTCACAGTTTCCCTACTAAAAAGGTTCCATGATGAAGAGGACGGTGACCTATATAACAAGTTTGTGCATCTTAAACAGAAAGTAAGCGTGAACGACTATACACACGAATGGGAGGTGCTGACAACAAGGAAAAGTGGATTCACTGATGAACAATTGCTAAAAATGTATATCCATGGGTTGAAAGATTATATCCGTAGCGAAATAAAACTATGGAATCCTAAATCTATTGAAAATGGTAGACATGCGACGAAACTAATTGAACTTAAAGACAAGTTCAATAAGCCATATGTGTAGGTCTAGAAGCATCAAACATATATTCAATTGAAAAAACAAATAAGTACTCTACAAACAAGTCTAACCCTCATAAGAAATGGGTGAACACATGTAGATATCATGGAGACAATGGTTTTCAGGGCACAAATAAAAAATTATATACTTGCAAAGTAGAGAAGGAATCAAATACATCCAGTGGTGACATAGAGAGAGAGAACAAGAATAAAAACAATTGTCTTAAGTGTGGGGAAAATTGGACACCAAGGCACATATGTGAGGATAAGTCATTACACTACTTTATGATAGTGAATAGAAAGCAAATAGAAGTCCCCAAAATAGAGGATGAAATCACTATAGCCTACAACACATATTTTGACCATGATGAAATACCGCAAAATGCATCACTAGCTTCAATCTCATGTGTCCAAAAAAATCTAAATGAAGTAAAAAAACTTCAAGGAGAGAAAATTACTCCAAAAAACCAAGTACACCAACCGATTGCAAAATATATTCTGCCACATCTCAGAAAGGATAAGAGCCAATATCCAAGAAAAGAAGAAAGAAAATGTATAGTTCCATTGGCAACAGTGAATTGAAAACCACAACCTAGGACCTAAAGCTTAATAGGGTCATAAAATATAGAAATATAACAATACTCGTAGATTCTAGAAGTACTCATAACTGTATAGACATTGATGTCACAAAAAAAATGAACTGTTTCATCTACCCCAACGGGGACCTCATCGTCAAGGTTTCTAATAGACAAAGGGTCAAAGAAGTTGGAAAATTCCATAAAATCTCAGTTCAAATACAATAACTAAACTACAAATACGATTCTATGCTCTACCGCTCGAAGGAATGGATATGGTGCTAGGTGCAAAATGGTTGATACAGTTGGGGAGTTATGCCACAAACCTTGAAGAACAATTCATGGAATTTAATTGGCAAGGTCAACACTATAAACTATATGTTGTAGAAGGGTCCACTCTCAAGAAAAATCAATTACCACCAACACAAAAAAAAAAAAATTCATTTCACTATAGAAAGATGCGTAATATAAAAATATTAAGGGGGATGGCATGTTAAGAATATAAATACATAATAATAATAATAATAATTTAAATAAATAAATTTAAAGATCAAGATGCACATACCTCTTCACCTTGTGACTAGTCAATGCTATAAGTAAACTACCACGAGGGTGATTGTATCATCATCTATTATTCATTTATCAATCAATTATACAATTCATAAATATTTTGTCTACTAATTAAGTAACATGCTTATTTGTTACAACAAATTAACACAATTTCATCTGTAAACATAAACACACTGAGATGCCTAACACCTTAGCACAACGAAAGATAAAACGAGAAATTAGATCATACGCAAGTACACATGAATTTCAAGCCTTAAAACATTGTTCTTAAAACCAGAACACACAGGATCTCGTACTAGGGACAATGATCCAATTTTTCATAAGGTAAAATACCAAAAATCACTTACAAGACACTACGAAAACCCTCCTTGGTTTTCGTGTCAATGTTGTTGTCCTAAGGATGAGGTTTAGGGCATCCCTTGCCCCATCAAACCCTCCACTGCCTCTGCAACTCCTTGCTCAATATTGGTTGAGTCCTTCCAACCCTTCTTGTTGTCAAAAAACTACCCTCAAGGGTTGTTGAAAGTTTATTGTACCTGTCCTCAAGGTATATTGTTGTCTTGGTTGGTACAACCCTAATGGAAACCCACAACACTACTGCTAGGGTGTCTGTAATAACCCCCAATATTGCCTAAAAGTTCCCATAACTATTCCAACACTTGCTGCAAACTTTTCTCCTTTCTCAACACACTTGTAGATGATCTATGATCCTCCAGGACACCCCCAATACCTTGCTGTCCACCTATAGCAGTGATCCGTAGGATCTTTTAATGACTATGGTTGAGTTTTAATTTTGCATGCGTTAATTATCCAATTGAAAAGATTAATGAAAGAATGAGGAGAAGAGAGGAATTATGAAAGCCATATACACATATGCAGATCTGAAATGAAATAATAAACAGCAAACCATAACACGAGAATTGATAACGGAGATCGGCACAACGTTGCCTACGTCTTCGAGCCTTTGTCTCTGTGGGGGAGGCTTCTTTATTTCTGTTCAATAGCTCAAAAATACATCGCAGCAGTGCCAATTGGCTACAAGACTGATCTGGTCATGTTCTTCCAGATCTCTAGAACCCAGCAAAGAAAACGACACGCAAAATGGATGTCCGGAGCTCCCAGAAATGTCCCGCAAGCGTCTGCTCCTCAATAGCTTCCCTGCATAAAAATGACTTTGGCTTGGCTTCCCNGTTGGTTATCCATCCCCAACTTCCTCCCAAAATTTGGGCTCCAAAAATGTCCAATATCTCCCAAAAATGGAGAAAATCCATTATTAACAGGCTTAATATCAAATAAAAATAAAAAACAATAACAAAAAACCCACTTTGTTTAATAATAGGGCATAGCCCCCTCTGTCCGGTGCGTGCCCCTAATTTAAGTTCATATGGCGTGATTTGGGTTGAGCGCTAGCCCGAAGGCCAAGCGCTGGCCCCTTGGTTACCAGCTCCTGGTCAAATGGAAGGCCCGATGTGACTGTCAGCCTGCAGTTATTAACAACCCCACGCTCTGTGTGGTAAAGGTTCGAGTCCCATGGAGTTGGGCCTGAAACCATGGGCTTATACCTTGGCACTGACCGTTTAACCTTTGAGTTATGGTTATGTGGTATTACATATGGTCGTGGGTCGGGGCTTCGCCCCGAACCCCACTCTTTTCCAACGTTTCAAAACTTTAATATACATATATTTAAACTCGAGCCACATAACAATGTGATATCGTGGCCCAATGACATTTCTTGGTGTTGAAACTTGGAGTTGAGTGGTGGGTCATGGTTTCAAACCCCACAGACCCTCATACAATTTTGACCATTCTAACCACTAAGAGGTTGCCACGTGGCACCTCCCAAACCAATCATAAACTTCCATTTGTCCAATACAACCACTGCCACGTGTACTCTGCACAATCATCAGCATACGATGCCATGTCATCTCCTACAGAGTCAGCATACTGATGTCATGCTGACATCAACATTGACTTTTTGACCAGTTGACCTTTGACTTTTTCCTTGTTTGGGTTTTCGAACAGAATGCGATATCTTTCGCATACAAAGCCCGTTTGACGAAGTAAATATATGGTTGGAATTAGGAAGACGAGACAGATGCAATGGAGTTGGTTTCGTTGGATTCTGAGCACTTTCATTTTTTAGCCTTTTTGAGCCCTGTCAGGCTTTTGGATCCGATTTTGGATCAAGCAGCCTCAACAGACATGTGGCTACTCTTTCCTTGCTAGACAAACCACACAAACCCTAGCCATATCCCCCTAGGAACCTGTTGTTACCTTGCTGAGCTCGATTTATTTTACTAGGCCCGCGACAGCCCTAAACACCTTCAACATGCATGACTCACCTATGTACCAGCCTGCCACTACCTCCTATAGCCTCCTCAATCTGCAATTTTCCTCACATAGGCTCCTCAAGCCTGTGGTTGGCCTCAACCTGCTAGCCCAACTCTCCTACAACCCTCACAACTACCCCTTTACTCCTCCTACAACCTCCTCTATCCTGTGGTCATACTCAACCCTCCTTCTCCTACCTAAAACAGATGCAAAAACTACATACTAGGTCCTCTCCATGGATGCAACTCTAAGTCTGAGGTCACCAATAATGTTGGACTGAAATCACCAAGCATTCCTCACCATAATAATTTGTCACATCATCCTCAACTCCTTTTATAAAATTCTTAGGGGTCAACTTAGAAGCCCCTCCACAAGTCAACATCAAATTAGACCTTCTATGTGGGTGTGAAGCCCCAACACAAGCCCACAAAGCCAATCATCAAACCCACAGAGCCCCTAGCTCCAATCCAAGGGGTTTTTCACCCCAACAAAAGTAAAATGAGGTGCCAATAAGGATTCCCACATGTCCAACATCTAGGGTCATATACGAATACCTTCCCAAAGCTACAAAACATCAACAACTTGCAATTCTTTAGAATTTTGTTTCTATGCTCGAAAAACATTAAGAGAATCTTTCCAAGATCACCATAGTTTTGTTGAGTTAAAAGGTTAGGAAGGTTGGTAGGGGGACAAAATTTTGAAATTGAGATCTAATCTGGGTATAGGCCAAACAATCAGAGAAAAAGTGCTTTTCATCTTCAACCTTCTTAGTGTCACAAAAGTGACACACCATTTCATCCCATGATATTTTAGGAATGGACCAACGTCTAGTTTCACTATGGAGCTCATGAGAATTTGTTCTTATCTTAGCAATGCTTATTTTTTTCTTTACACTTGTCAAAATAGAGAGATAATTTTGATCTTCTAGATTAATTTAAATTCCAAGTGAATCCCAAGATCTCATGAGTTCCTCTTTAGTGTTTGTGCCTCTACCGCAGTTTAAAGTCCATCTAAAAACAAAAGCATCTAAAGCTTTTATAACACCACCTGCACCACACCTACTACCATCTCCTTTGGTTGCTCCATCAAACCATGCCAGTGCAAAATCCTTGCAATCAGAGATCAGAATGTCCATCATAGGTCTATCCTTTGGATGAGAATAAGATCCAGAAAGTAATGCCAACGTCTTATAGAGAATTGCTTGTGTAGACAGAATGGATTCCTTAAAAGCGCTTTGTTTTGTTCATGCCAGATGAACCAAATGATATGTGCAACAATCTGAGTGGGGACAGTCTTTTCCAAATACCATTTTTTTAAACATTCCGATAGAGTGTTCCCAGGCCAATACCTTTTGAATTTTAACTCCTTTGAAATCAAATTCCAGACTGAAATGGAAAAGGGACATACTTTGAATAGATGTATAATTGTCTCTGCTTCAAGTTTACACAGAGGATAGTGCCCAGGTCCATTCCATCCCCTTTTCTGCAAAGAGTCCCAAGTTAATATTTTACCCTCCATCGCTAGCCAAATAAACAATTTAATTTTTAGCCGTGCTTTCCATTTCCAGATGGATTGTCTCCATTTTCTACCTTTAACAACCTTTTAGAAGAGATTATGCTCAAACATAAGTTTTTAATAGAAGGCGATCCCATATTATCTCCTCCAATCCACATAAGTTTATCCCTTGATTCTTGGATAAGAGCTCCAGAATTTGATAATGCTCTTCTGAATTGATCCCACTCCAAGCATAGTCGCCCTCTAATCCCAGATCACTGCAGTCCAGCCAATAGGAAGACAAAGTTTGCTTTTCTGATAAATTCCCAGCCTGTGCAAGAGTAGATATGTTTCTTTCATTTAAAACAGTAAGAAGATTACTAGAAAGAAAAGAGCTATCTCCCATTCCCAATATTCGATCCTTACCCAGTGCAATAAGCTGACCTGTCCTTGGAATCCAACTTAAACCATGTAAAATTAAGTAAATAACTTTTAATAGACCGCTCTAGATTATACATGTCCCTGTCTGTTTGAAAGATTGTGATCTGAGCCAGTTAATCACAGTCGCATGATGAAGATATTTGTAGATCACGACACTATGCCAAATGCCCTCTCCCATAAGTACTCTCCATAGAGTGTTTGCGGCTAGCGAATTACTGAAATCATATATATTGCGAATGCCCCAACCCCCATATGACTTAGGAAGGGTAATCCGCTCCCAATTGCACAGGTGCATTTGGTGGGAGTCACTATTCCTTTTCCAGAGAAAATTGTACATCCGTTTTTTTAGATTGTTCAAGATAGAACAAGGGACAACCAAAAAATAGGTTGACTAGATAACACTGCTTTCAAGAGGGTAAAGTGACCTCCTAAGGACAACCACCTGTAGCACCAATTATTTGTCTTATTCTCCAACTTTTTTATCAACCATTGCCAGTCTTCCGAGGGATGAGCTCCTGCCTTAACAAAAAAACCAAGATACTTGAACCCCTCTTCAAACTCCATAAATCTGAAAGGAAAAAAATCTTTTAAAGGAATAAGATCCTAATTCGATAGACTAGCTTGGTGAAAGTGGACTTCTATGCATTTATCTTTAAACTAGAGGTCGAACTGAAGTATTTAAGCACTTTATCAATCTCCCACCACTCTTGCATGGTTGCGCCTGTCATTATGATCACATCGTCCACAAATAAAATATGCAATATTTTTATTGATATGGAAACTTTAATGCCTATTAGCTTACCCTCTCTTTGACTTTCTTTCAATAGGAGACTCAAACCTTCCATCACTAAGATAAAAAGAAGAGGTGATAAGGGGCATCCTTGCCTCAAGCCTCTCCTGCTCTTAAAGAAATCAGTGGCTTCTCCATTAATCAGAACATAATAAGAAGTAGATACCACATGACTCATAATCCAATTTGTCATACTTGGGCCCATACTGATTTGGAGAAATATGCATGCGCAACAGGTCCCAGTTAACACAATCGTATGATTTTTGTAGGTCTAACTTTAATACCAAAAAAATTGAATTCTTCTTTTTAATACAGTGTATACATTCATGGACTGTGCCTATGGCATCCTGTATCTGTCTCCCTTGTTAGAAACACAACTACTCTTCCGAGAGCGATCTGGAAAGAATCGGTATAATTTGATTTGCTATTATCTTTGAAATGATCTTGTAACAAAGATTACATAGAGAGATTGATCTATAATCTCCAAAATGAAGAGGCTTGTTTACATTGGGAATTAAAGTAATAAATGTTGAATTTAAAGCTCATGGAATAAATCCCTTTGTTCTAGACTCTTCAATCATTTCCAGAAGATCCTCTCCAACAATATAAAAAAGATGCTTGAAGAACTCCATTGTCCAGCCATCTGGGCCCAGACTCTTATCCACTTTAAAATTTGACAAAACTTTCTTTAGTTCCTCCTTGTCAATAGGTTTATAAAGGAAATCAACCTCTAAGTCAATTAACATGTTTGGAAACAAAGAAGCCACTCTAACTTGTTCACTAGGATTTAGTGCCACAGGTTTATTATAAAAATGTTTAAAATGTTTTAAAGCTACTTTTTTAATATTTTCCTGACCATTGTAGACTTGTCCCTCTTCATCTTGTATCTCCGATACGTACTTATGATTTTACCTGAAACTGGCGAAAATATGAAATTTTTTTGTGTTTAGATCTCCACTCTGAATCCAGATTGTTTGACTTCGCTGATGGCACTGTTCCTCAATTTCCTTAAGTAAAGCATTCCTTTCTTGTTCCAACTCTTTTAGAGACAAATCAACCAAGTTCTGACAGGTTCCCTTTGCCAAATTTTGTAATCTAAAGGAGATCTCATTTTCCAGTCCACAGAGCCTAGCATTTTTTACCGTTCTTTGTTCCTTCTGCCAAACTTTTGTAAGAACTTTTAAATCTTTCAATTTCTATACCAAACACTTCTGCTTACCCGTCTCCCGAAGATAAATAGGATATGTCCACAATTTTGAACTATAGAAATAAAACCTTTTTCTAAAATCCACAGAGGATTGAATTTGAACGGATAAGCCTTGAAAATCAGCGGAAGATCCAGCTGGAGTAGAATCGGGGCAGGGTCTGAGATAAATGGAAATTCCATCCAAGCTCTATAGATGCTAGTCGCAACCACTAAATCCTTGGAAAGTAAGGATCTATCAAGTATTTTAGCTATAAAAGCTTCTCCCGCTCGACCATTTCTCCAAGTAGGCGCCACTTTCCCCGACACTATATCAACTAGCTTATTTTTATGAAACAAGTTAGTGAAAAAAATAGCCAACGATCCCATGGGAGCCACACCGCCCCAAGTTCACCTGCGGATAAAGTCAAATTTAGGTCATCTACTAATATAAATTTTTTCAGGGACAACAAAGCCGAAGATTCCAATCTTTCCCATAAAAGTTTGCACTCCACACAAGGCCCGTAAACATTAAGGAGATTTATCTGTCTTTTGGAATCTAAGTAGTAACCTGTCAATAAGATCCCACCACACATCAGGAACGACATCAGATCAAAAAAAGTTGAATCCCAAGCAGCCAATAATCCTCCAAAAATACCAACTGAGTTTACTGCACAGCATAACCACTTCGACTGCAGAATTTGAAAGAAGTTATGAGCCTTTTCAGAGTGAACTAAAGTCTCTTGAAAGAAAACGATATTTGGACGAGTTTTGTCCAGAACATTACGAACTGAGGCTAGTTTTAGGGAGCCTCCAATCCCCCTTAAATTTAGTGAGAGTAATAACATTACTTAGATCTCGCAAGGGCCTTCAATGCTGTAAGGGTGCCACCTTTGGTAGGAATATGTGACACAGAGTCAACTTTTGTTTCAAGTGTGGATTTTTTTCTTGCGCTTCGGTATTTTATGGGTGAGTGTTCAATTCCCAAACCCCGGGGCCACACAAATTCTTTTCCCACCTCACTCACTGTAGAACGTGAGCAGTTGGCCTCCCCATTCTCAACAACTGGGTCAATAGCCGTTTTCCCTAGAAAAACTGGTTATGGTACATATGTGTCATTTCCACGGATGAATGGAATCAATGAGTCCAAAACATCAGAGAGGGTTGACTCCTTCTCTTCCGGTTCTCTATACCCAGGTGGCAAGGTCGGGTCCTCTATTATCAATTGACTAGTCTCTGGACTACTCAAGGGTTCAACATGGATGGAAGGTTCTAAAGGAGAAGAACTAGAGGCTTTTTGGACTCTTACTGAAACCAAATGGTAAGTGTGTGTCACTGGCTCCAGAGGAGGGTTTACACTCGTCGAGGTATTTAAGGAATCTCGACCCCCAGGAGAAAGACAATATTCAACTGAAACCCTTGTCTCTGCTAATGGTGGCGAGACCGACTTGGAAGTAACACTCTTCAACCAAATAGAAGAATTTATAATATCACGCTCCCACACCGAAAGTGAATTGTAAAAAAAAGGGCAATGTGTTTGTAACTTACTGATAATGGAAGTAGAATTCTCCAAGCAGATAGGATCAATACGGTCCCGAATTACTTCCTCAAATACATAGAAACCAATTTCCACAGAAGAGTATGGAGTATAGTAATAATTCTCAGTATCTACCTGAGTTTTTACAACTTCTTCAACACCTTTACAGTCTCGCCGCAAGTGCGAAGTTCTTTGGCAGTAACTACATATGAAGGGTATCCCAAGATAGTCTAATCTTTGTAGACATCGAATACCATGTGTAACACCCTATTTCCCCCAGTTTGTAAATATAACTAGACTGGCTGAGGACTATGGCAAACTCATAAGTATGAACATGTGATGTAAATGGACCTACAGAAAGAGGTCAATGAATGTGAATAACATTCTGAATTTATTGCAGGAATGCAGATGAGGGGATGTGCAGAAAAAGAGACCATGATGGCGGTGGAAGGCTCCTGAAAAGGTGGCGTTAACTTCCACCAAGAATTGGATACCGTATTTGGACTCCACTGGCCCGGAGAACCAAAAGTGGCTCGCTGGCCCTGAAATTCAATGCCTAGTAGGCTGGTAGGTGGATGGCTTGATGAGGGATGGGATGGTAAACCGCCCATCTGTAGAGCCGTCAGGCCTGATCCGCGCGAGGGTAATCGTGCCACACACAACCTTGCGAGAGGATAAGGTGTATGGCAGAGACGATTGAAAGGGAAGATGTGAGGGGAACTCTGGATTACGCGGAGTGAGTGATAGCAGAGAGGAAGGATTGCAACCTTCGCTCCTGGTCACTGGTAGACCGAGAGACGCAGTCTCAGAGCATCGTGGTCTCAGCTCGGGGGTGGCTAGTGATAAATCTGTTGGGAGTCGCTGAGCCTACGGTTGGGTGGAAAAGAGCACCCCTCTAAGTAGTTGCACCCACTTCTGGTGTTATTTCTGATAAGTATTTTATGTATTGCATCTTGAAATTCATACACTGATATATATATATATATATATATATATATATATACACACACACACATACTCACAACACTGTGAGATTGTGAACGATTTTAGTGTAAGAATGTCTGTGAATATTGTGATAATAATTAATGGACATATGCTTGTAATAGAGGAAGCCATGCACGACTTACGTCGATAAAAATGAATCTAATCATGCCCAGGTTGAACTAAGTCAGGTATCCAGTCCGTTCTCGGGAATTTGTTTCCCTTATCTGTATCCAGGAATGCCCCGGAATAGACCTCCTCACAAAGATTCCCTCCTTAGAAAGGTTTACCAAGAACCTGGAAAAAGGGCGTGAATGTACAAGTATTAACAACCCTGTGCGAAAAGGAATGACTCTCTTGAACTCCCGAAGTAGCAGAGTAAGGATAAGTATTGATCAATGGATGAGATCTCGTCGGGGAATCTGCGGTCATTCACGACCGTTAGATCGAAGGAATGAATGAGGGCGTAAATTGCCTTAACCCTTTTTCCTCTATCTTCATGAGTAGTGAGGAAATTTGAATCGTGGATCTCCAGGCCCCATGGGAACATCGGGACCGTTGGTTTTCCATGTCCAAAGAGAATTAGGAAAGGGCACGACATCGGGGCCGATCTGAACCGTCAGATCTTAGCTAGGAAACCTGACATCCGTTAGATCTATCGGGAGATAGACGAGGGCTAAGTCTCGTGAGCTCAGGGCTCGCGGGGTAGAAGCCCAAAAGTTGGACGCTCTAAGTCACGAGTGGCGAAGCCACGCGAGGATCTGAACCGTCCATCCGAGGAGGACAGGTAGCAGAGATCCAGGGATCTCGTGAGCTCGGGGCTCGCGGGGTAGAAGTCCAAAAGTTGGATGCTCTAAGTCGCGAGTGGCGAAGCCATGAAAGGATCTGAGCCGTCCATCTGGGGAGGACAGGTGGCAGAGATCAGGAAGATCTCGTGAACTCGGGAGCTCGCAGGGTGAGAACCCAAGTATTGGGTGTTAAAAGTCGCGAGACGCGAGGTCGCGAAGCAGCGAAGTGGCGAGAGGCTGTGAGCCGTCCATCTGGGGAAGACAGATGGCAGAGATCGTAAAGATCTCGCCAACTCAGGAGCTCGCAGGGTGAGAGCCCAAGTATTGGGTACTCAAAGTCACGAGGACACGAGAAGCTAGAAGGTAATAACCGTTGGATCCGGATCGCAGGAAGACAGTTGGATCTGCACGTGGGATCGTGTATCAGAGCCTCGCGAGAAAAGGGCTGCAAATTTGGCCACGGGAATCACGAGGTTGTGAGTAGCGAAATCCCTCGGGGAAAAGTCAGCGAGTTGACTAACCATCGGGTCTCGGGGGTCCGAGAACCCAGTGTTCAACCTTTGAACTCACGAAGTCACGAGTTTCGATTCCTCGATAAATCAAGGAAGGGGGATTGCGCGAGAGAACTGTGGGAGTAGATGTCCCGATAGGGAAATAGAAGAACCTTGGAGTTCTTCGGGAGAGAAGAAGAAGACCCTGTGAGTAGACGTACTCGTGGTTGGCGTGCCTGCGTCAGGTGGGACGTAAGACCACGGTTATGTACAGAGAATCGGGTAGGTAAATAGAAGACCTGTAATTCGGGGATTGGCATTTTGCTGCTATAAGCTCCGGGGAGTCTCATTACTGAGAAAACAACGAAAAATTTTGATTGATTCCAGTGGGTGTGTTACAAATTGGTATCAGAGCACGGTTACAACACTCAGCCTGATTGGGCTCATGCACGAGTCACGCATAAACCTCATTCAAAACACTCCTATGAGGAGTAAACCCCAGACTTAATTATCTTACCCAGGATTAAGAACCTGGAAAATGAAAACCCGACTGTGTGTGCATGTGAAAGAGTTATGAATTTATGCACCATTTATAAAATGAATTTAACTCTTGACTAATAGTCAGCGTTTGTCTTTGCACTCAAGTGGACGATCAACCGTGGGAATCCACAAACGCAGAGAATGGTGACTCACCAAGAGGTGGGAGAAGGCTCCCACAACAGAGATGAAGAGTCAGACGAAAGAAGAGCAATAGGAACCCCTCCAGGCCTAGCTGAGACTGTGAGGAGTCTCATGGTCGAATTGCAAAGCTGCAAGGCTGATAATGAAAGGATGATGAAAGAACAAGAAAAGCAAACCGAAATTAATGCACTTCTACTGCAGATCTTATCCGACCTACAACGACAAATGCAGCATGAACCTGAGATGTAGAATCGTGGTCGTGTCAGTGGTCACACTGAGAGAAGCACATCCCGAAAGGTCCACCCCAGAGGTAAAGGACCAGTGTCA
>JASDQU010737052.1:49012-67890 GCA_032191745.1 Picea mariana | reverse complement strand
TGTAACCATCTTCTTGCGAATGCGAGTAGCCGTCACATCTCTTCTCAGAGATAAGCTGCCACCATTCTAGCGAGTCTTTCACTCTGTATTTTTACAGTCTCTGTACATTTATTTCATTAATAGAAATCGTGTATTACTGTATCTCTGTGTTTATGGTTGCATCTCTAATATATTTTTGTTATATTACTGAATATACGCGATATCTCTGTGCATTTCTTTATTATATCTCTGCTCTCATTTCGTGCCGAAAATAATCCGGATCAGCTATCCCCTTCCATTTCTAGCATACCTGCAATTTTCCACTCAGTTCAACTTTCTCTATCCAAGTTTTCCATAAAAACATTGCTTAAGGCGAAGATTCCATTGTCGTGAAAAAGGTTTATCATATTTCCAAGAAATTAAAAACCTTCCCCTGATCCAACCCATTGATCTTCCCCTATTTTGACTTGCTTTCCATTGCCTACATTCCATATGAGATGTTTTCCAATTAATGGAAACACCTCATATGGGCCCCACATCATTCTCCGTATAATGGCTATACAAGTTAAGTTATATGGGCCCCACATCATTCTCCATAAACAAAGCGAAACGAAAGAACCACAATGATGGACCAAACTTTATCTAAAATCTGTTGAAACCTTCGATCCGACAGATCAAGTCATTATCTACCTGTCATTAAACCTGTGATTTGATCCATGAACACGACCCGAAAAACTTACACGTATCGCCACCTTCTTCTGTCATTTCAGAGCCGAACCTTCGATCCTGTCATTGGAATTTTTCAAGGTATCTTCATTTACTTTGGTCCACCTATTTTTCAAGGTATGTGGCACTTATACTTGGTCCATTATTGTACTGCCTCCCAGGCAGTATACATAGTGATGAGTTTGCTTTGACTATTCTATTAATTTGAGTTGACTTTAAAAATTTTGTCAAAAACTTAATGTGTAACATAACAAATTCAAAATTTTATTTTTTAATATGTAAAAAAACTGATTTTTCTTACATTTCATTGGCTGATAACTTTATAGTGTTATTGCAGCCTTCACGTATTTCGAGATCAAAATTAACTCAATAACATTACAAACTGGGTAAAGGTAAGTTAAATTTATATTTTATATTTATATTTAATAATTTTATATAGTTTTCATGACAGACAGGGCACATCAAAACAACACGGAACACGGGACGGTACGGTTACGGCACTATGATCGAAGTCACACCTATGTGAGCGATACCATCACATGGCCATTGAATAAACATATGCGAGAGTTCATTGTCTGGAATTCAAATCCCGGTGCAGCGGGCAGCGTGGGGAGGCAGTACACACAGCCACGCTGCCCTTGTTTTTCAAGGTATGGAGCACTTAGACAAGGTCCAGTTATTTTTAAGGGTATGTGGCATTTACATGATATATTGAGTTCAATTTTTTAACATATATATTTGAATATTTTTTATTTTGATAAAGTTAAAAATAAAATATAATAGGTTAAAAATAATATTATGTAAATTTTAATAATAGAAAGATTTTAAATTAGTGTATTTTATACTAAGTAAAAATAGTTAAAAATTTAATATACTAATAATTAATTATTATATATGTTAATAATGACCTTACCAAAAGTGGTTCACATTATTTTATTTTATATTATTAATAATAATTGACAGTTTAGCATATTAATAATTAGTTATTATATATATCAATGATGTCACTTTTATATATGAATGAATGAATGAATGACTGAATGATAGATGGATAGATAGATAGATAGAAGGTGTTAAATTAGTTATACTACTTAATAATAATTGGTAAATTAATATATTAATAATTTGTTATTATATATGTTAATAATTATGATATATATTTTTAAAATTAGTTATATAAATGATTATGATGATGATGATGATGATTGACGTCTACTGAGATCGAATTGGTTTATTAGACCTTAAGAGAGTAATGGATTACTTGTGTTAGATTTCGTAGTGCACCTAGACTTGGTGCACATGCACCTTAAGTTTGGTCTATGTTCTTAAGAATACACAAATGTTACAAATATAAATACATAATAATAATAACAATAATAATTTAAATAAATAAATGAAAATATCAAGAGGCACGTACCTCTTCACCTCGTGACCAGTGAATGCTATAAGTAATCCACCATGAGGGTGATTGTATCATCATCTATTATTCATTTATCAATCAATTATACAATTCAAAAATATTATGATATTCTTTCTACTAATTAATAACAAGCTTATTTGTTACAATGGTATCAGAGCATATCCTTGGAAATCGCGGGTTATCCATACAAATTCAGAGTCACTTCTGTTCACCGTCTAGCACAGTCTATACACTTTCGTTGCCATACGACCTGCTATCACATCTGTACCTGTCCGTTGTGATTAATCTACCATACACCAACTCTGCCAGCTGCAAATTCCGCCAAACTATTCGTTGATCATTCTATACTTTTTGTCATTCATAATTTCTGTAGACTGTACCAAATCCATTCGCCACTTATCGATTTCCATACATACATGATTGTACGCCTGTATTGTACTCAACCGCCGTTTTTATAAGTCACGACCCCCCAATCACTTTTAATATTTTAAGTTTTCCACCTTAAAAAAAAAGTCAACTTATTAATTAAAAAATACACACACACACACACACACACACATATAATTTTAAAATAAAATTATGTAAGGAAGTAGGAAAAAGAACCGTCATAAAAGCAAAATCAACAACATTACATATCGTCTTGGTAAAGTTGAAAAGAGTAAGGAGGAATTCGACGAAATACAAAAACACTATTGGAAAAAATCGATAAATTATTACAAAAAGAAGACATAATTGACACGTTAATAAACACGTCGAAGGAGCGATGGAATAGTTATTTAAGAATGAGGGGTAACGACATGGACGAAAGTACAAGGATGCTTAATGTGTTCATATCACGAGAATTGATCAATTAACTGAACGAATGAACACATTATGCGCAAAACCCTTAGCCTTTTGAAGACCACCCGAAAGTACGGGATCACAAAATTTAGAGGATCAAGGACACTAGGGAATACTAGAGAAATGTTTTTCAAAAAATAAACACAAATTTCAAGATAGAGATTACCATAAATTTAAAAAGGAGTTACTAAAATATGACAACAAGGACCATAGAGGGGGTGTCGTATGGATCAACATAATGGACGTTATTTTTGAATCAAACCCCCTGCTAGGAGAACGAGAAAAAGTAATGAATGCCTCCAATAATTTAGAAGGAGAATCTTATGAATGGTACCTATGGTGGTCCAGGAAATTTGACGCTCGTTCCTTCTATTGGCAAAACTTCACAGTTTCCCTACTAAAAAGGTTCCATGATGAAGAGGACGGTGACCTATATAACAAGTTTGTGCATCTTAAACAGAAAGTAAGTGTGAATGACTATACACACGAATGGGAGGTGCTGACAACAAGGAAAAGTGGATTCACTGATGAACAATTGCTAAAAATGTATATCCATGGGTTGAAAGATTATATCCGTAGCGAAATAAAACTATGGAATCCTAAATCTATTGAAAATGATAGACATGT
Source organism: Picea mariana (assembly GCA_032191745.1). Taxonomy (NCBI): domain Eukaryota; kingdom Viridiplantae; phylum Streptophyta; class Pinopsida; order Pinales; family Pinaceae; genus Picea; species Picea mariana. Next base: position 64,298 of record JASDQU010737052.1, on the reverse strand, counting down.
GACGAAACTAATTGAACTTAAAGACAAGTTCAATAAGCCATATGTGTAGGTCTAGAAGCATCAAACATATATTCAATTGAAAAACCAAATAAGTACTCTACAAACAAGTCTAACCCTCATAAGAAATGGGTGAACACATGTAGATATCGTGGAGACAATGGTTTTCAGGGCACAAATAAAAAATTATATACTTGCAAAGTAGAGAAGGAATCAAATACATCCAGTGGTGACATAGAGAGAGAGAACAAGAATAAAAACAATTGTCTTAAGTGTGGGGAAAATTGGACACCAGGGCACATATGTGAGGATAAGTAATTACACTACTTTATGATAGTGAATAGAAAGCAAATAGAAGTCCCCAAAATAGAGGATGAAATCACTATAGCCTACAACACATATTTTGACCATGATGAAATACCGCAAAAAGCATCACTAGCTTCAATCTCATGTGTCCAAAAAAATCTAAATGAAGTAAAAAAACTTCAAGGAGAGAAAATTACTCCAAAAAACCAAGTACACCAACCGATTGCAAAATATATTCCGCCACATCTAAAAAAGGATAAGAGCCAATATCCAAGAAAAGAATAAAGAAAATGTATAGTTCCATTGGCAACAGTGACATGAAAACCACAACCTAGGACCTAAAGCTTAAAAGGGTCATAAAATGTAGAAATATAACAATACTCGTAGATTCTGGAAGTACTCATAATTGTATAGACATTGATGTCGCAAAGAAAATGAACTGTTTTATCTAACCCAACGAGGACCTCATCGTCAAGGTTTCTAATAGACAAAGGGTCAAAGAAGTTGGAAAATTCCATGAAATCTCAGTTCAAATACAATAACTAAACTACAAATACGATTCTATGCTCTACCGCTCGAAGGAATGGATATGGTGCTAGGTGCAAAATGGTTGATACAGTTGGGGAGTTATGCCACAAATCTTGAAGAACAATTCATGGAATTTAATTGGAAAGGTCAACACTATAAACTATATGTTGTAGAAGGGTCCACTCTCAAGAAAAATCAATTACCACCAACACACAAAAAAAAACTTCATTTCACTACAGAAACATGCATAACTAGAGAGAATCCTATTTTACCCTTGCTTTGAGGACAAAGAAAAATGTTAAGGGGGATAGCATGTTACGAATATAAATACATAATAATAATAACAATAATAATAATTTAAATAAATAAATTTAAAGATCAAGATGCACATACCTCTTCACCTCGTGACTAGTCAATGCTATAAGTAAACTACCACGAGGGTGATTGTATCATCATCTATTATTCATTTATCAATCAATTATACAATTCATAAATATTCTGTCTACTAATTAAGTAACATGCTTATTTGCTACAACAAATTAACACAATTTCAACTGTAAACATAAACACACTGAGATGCCTAACACCTTAGCACAACGAAAGATAAAACGAGAAATTAGATCATACACAAGTACACATGAATTTCAAGCCTTAAAACATTGTTCTTAAAACCAGAACACACAGGATCTCGTACTAGGGACAATGATCCAATTTTTCATAAGGTAAAATACCAAAAATCACTTACAAGACACTACTAAAACCCTCCTTGGTTTTCATGTCAATTTTTTGGTCCTAAGGATGAGGGTTAGGGCATCCCTTGCCCCATCAAACCCTCAACTGCCTCTGCAACTCCTTGCTCAATATTAGCTAAGTCCTTCCAGCCCTTCTTGTTGTCAAAAAACTACCCTCAAGGGTTGTCGAAAGTTTGTTGTACCTATCCTCAAGGTATATTGTTGTCTTGGCTGTTACAACCCTAATGGAAACCCACAACACGACTGCTAGGGTGTCTGTAATAGCCCCCAATATTGCCTAAAAGTTCCCATAACTATTCCAACACTTGCTGCAAACTTTTCTCCTTTCCCAACACACTTGTAGATGATCTATGATCCTCCAGGACACCCCCAATACCTTGTTGTCCACCTATAGCAGCCTCAATAGACATGTGGCTACTCTTTCCTTGCTAGCCAAACCACACAGACCCTAGCCATATGCCCCTAGGAACCTACTGCTACCTTGCTGAGCTCGATTTCTTTTACTAGGCCCGCGACAGCCCTAAACACCTTCAACATGCATGACTCACCTATGTACCAGCCTACCACTACCTCCTATAGCCTCCTCAATCTGCAATTTTCCTCACATAGGCTCGTCAAGCCTGTGGTTGGCCTCAACCTGCTAGCCCAACCCTCCTACAACCCTCACAACTACCCCTTTACTCCTCCTACAACCTCCTCTATCTTGTGGTCATAATTGACCCTCCTTCTTCTACCTAAAATAGATGCAAAAACTATAGACTAGGTCCTCTCCATGGCTGCAACTCTAAGGCTGAGGTCACCAATAATGTTGGACTGAAATCACCAAGCATTCCTCACCATAATAATTTGTCACATCATCCTCAACTCCTTTTATAAAATTCTTAGGGGTCAACTTAGAATCCCCTCCACAAGTCAACATCAAATTAGACCTTCTATGTGGGTGTGAAGCCCCAACACAAGCCCACAAAGCCAATCAAAAAAACCACAGAGCCCCTAGCTCCAATCCAAGGGGTTTTTCACCCCAGCAAAAGTACAATGAGGTGCCAATAAGGATTCCCACATGTCCAACATCTAGGGTCATATACGAATACCTTCCCAAAGCTACAAAACATCAACAACTTGCAATTCTTTAGAATTTTGTTTCTATGCTCGAAAAACATTAAGAGAAGCTTTCCAAGATCATTATAGTTTTGTTGAGTTAAAAGGTTAGGAAGGTTGGTAGGGGGACACAATTTTGAAATTGAGATCTAATCTGGGTATAGGCCAGACAATCTGAGAGAAAGTGTTTTTCATCTTCAACCTTCTTAGTGTCACAAAGGTGACACACCATTTCATCCCATGATATTTTAGGAATGGACCAACGTCCAGTTTCACTATGGAGCTCATGAGAATTTGTTCTTATCTTAGCAATGCTTATTTTTTTCTTTACACTTGTCAAAATAGAGAGATAATTTTGATCTTCTAGATTAATTTAAATTCCAAGTGAATCCCAAGATCCCATGAGTTCCTCTTTAGTGTTTGTGCCTCTACTGTAGTTTAAAGTCCATCTAAAAACAAAAGCATCTAAAGATTTTATAACACCACCTGCACCACACCTACTACCATCTCCTTTGGCTGCTCCATCAAACCATGCCAGTGAAAAATCCTTGCAATCAGAGATCAGAATGTCCCTCAGAGGTCTATCCTTTGGATGAGAATAAGATCTAGAAAATAATGCCAACGTCTTATAGAGAATTGCTTGTGTAGACATAATGGATTCCTTAAAAAGCGCTTTGTTTTGTTCATGCCAGATGAACCAAATGATATGTGCAACAATCTGAGTGGGGACAGTCTTTTCCAAATACCATTTTTTTAAACATTTCGATAGAGTGTTCCCAGACCAATACCTTTTGAATTTTAACTCCTTTGAAATCAAATTCCAGACTGAAATGGAAAAGGGACATACTTTAAATAGATGTATAATTGTCTCTGCTTCAAGTTTACATAGAGGACAACACCCAAGTCCATTCCATCCCCTTTTCTGCAAAGAGTCCCAAGTTAATATTTTACCCTCCATCACTAGCCAAATAAACAATTTAATTTTTAGCTGTGCTTTCCATTTCCAGATGGATTGTCTCCATTTTCTACCTTTAACAACCTTTTAGAAGAGATTATGCTCAAATAGAAGTTTTTAACAGAAGGTGATCATGTATTATCTCCTCCAGTCCACATAAGTTTATCCCTCGATTCTTGGATAAGAGCTCCAGAATCTAATAATGCTCTTCTGAATTGATCCCACTCCAAAGCATAGTCGCCCTCTAATCCCAGTTCACTGCAGTCCAGCCAATAGGAAGACAAAGTTTTCTTTTCTGATAAATTCCCAGCCTGTGCAAGAGTAGAGATATTTCTTTCATTTAAAACAGTAAGAAGATTACTAGAAAGAAAATAGCTATCTCCCATTCCCAATATTTGATCCTTACCCAGCGCAATAAGCTGACCTGTCCTTGGAATCCAACTTAAACCATGTCAAATTAAATAACTTTTAATAGACCACTCCATATTCTACATTTCCCTGTCTGTTTGAAAGACTGTGATCTGAGCCAGTTAATCATAGTCGCGTGATGAAGATATTTGTAGATCACGACACTATGCCAAATGCCCTCTCCCATAAGTACTCTCCACAGAGTGTTTGAGGCTAGCGAATTACTGGAATCATAGATATTGCGAATGCCCCAACCCCCATATGACTTAGGAAGGGTAATCTGCTACCAATTACACAGGTGCATTTGGTGGGAGTCACTATTCCTTTTCCACAGAAAATTGTACATCAGTTTTTTTAGATTATTCAAGACAGAACAAGGGACAACTGCCAGGGACAACCAAAAAATAGGTTGACTAGATAACATTGCTTTCAAGAGGGTAAAGAGACCTCCTAAGGACAACCACCTATAACACCAAATATTTGTCTTATTCTCCAACTTTTTTATCAACCATTGCCAGTCTTCCGAGGGCTGAGCTCCTGCCTTAACAAAAAAAACAAGATACTTGAACCCCTCTTCCAACTCCATAAATCTTAAAGGAAAAAAAGCTTTTAAAGGAATAAGATCCTAATTCGATAGACCAGCTTGGTGAAAGTGGACTTCTATGCATTTATTTAAACCAGAGGTCGAACTGAAGAATTTAAGCACTTTATCAATCTCCCACCACTCTTGCATGGTTGCACCTGTCATTATGATCACATCATCCACAAATAAAATATGCAATATTTTTATTGACATGGAAACTTTAATGCCTATCAACTTACCCTCTCTTTGACTTTCTTTCAATAGGAGACTCAAACCTTCCATCACTAAGATAAAAAGAAGAGGTGATAAGGGGCATCCTTGCCACAAGCCTCTCCTGCTCTTAAAGAAATCAATGGCTTCTCCATTAATCAGAATAGAATAAGAAGTAGATACCACACGACTCATAATCCAATTTGTAATACTTGGGCCCATACCGATTTGGAGAAGTAGCATGCGCAGCAGGTCCCAGTTAACACAATTGTATGATTTTTGTAGGTCCAACTTTAATACCAAAAACTTTGAATTCTTCTTTTTAATACAGTGTATACATTCATGGACTGTGCCTATGGCATCCTGTATCTGTCTCCCTTGTAATAAACCCAACTGCTCTTCCGAGAGAGATTTGGAAAGAATAGGTTTAATCTGATTTGCTATTACCTTTGAAATGATCTTGTAACAAAGATTACACAGAGAGATCAGTCTATAATATCCAAAATGAAGAGGCTTGTTTACTTTGGGAATTAAAGTAATAAATGTTGAATTTAAAGCTCATGGAATAAATCCCTTTGTTCTAGACTCTTCAATCATTTCCAGAAGATCCTCTCCAACAATATCAAAAAGATGCTTAAAGAACTCCACTGTCAAGCCATATGGGCCCAGACTCTTATCCACTTTAAAATTTGACAAAAATTTCTTCAGTTCCTCCTTGTCAATAGGTTTATAAAGGAAATCAACCTCTAAGTCAATTAACATGTTTGGAAACAAAGAAGCCACTCTAACTTGTTCACCAGGATTTAGTGCCACAGGTTTATTATAAAAATATTTAAAATGTTTTAAAGCTGCTTTTTTAATATTTTCCTGACCACTGTAGACTTGTCCCTCTTCATCTTGTATCTCCCATACGTACTTATGATTTCTCCTGAAACTGGCGAAAATATGAAATTTTTTTGTGTTTAGATCTCCACTCTGAATCCAGATTGCTCGACTTCGCTGATGCCACTGCTCCTCAATTTCCTTAAGTAAAGCATTATTTTCTTGTTCCAACTCTTTTAGAGACAAATCAACCAAGTTCTGACAGGTGCCCTTCGCCAAATTTTGTAATCTAAAGGAGATCTCATTTTCCAGTCCACAAAGCCTAGCATTTTTTACCATTCTTTGTTCCTTCTGCCAAACTTTTGTAAGAACTTTTAAATCTTTCAATTTCTATACCAAACGCTTCTGCTTACCCGTCTCCCGAAGATAAATAGGATATGTCCACAATTTTGAACTATAGAAATAAAACCTTTTTCTAAAATCCACAGAGGATTGAATTTGAACGGATAAGCCTTGAAAATCGGCGGAAGATCCAGCTAGAGTAAAATCGGGGCATGGTCTGAGATAAATAGCAATTCCATCCAAGCTCTATAGATGCCAGTCGCAACCACTAAATCCTTGGAAAGTAAGGATCTATCAATTATTTTAGCTATAAAAGCTTCTCCCGCTCGACCATTTCTCCAAGTAGGCGCCACTTTCCCCGACACTATATCAACTAGCTTATTTTTATGAAACAAGTTAGTGAAAAAACTAGCCAACGATCCCATGGGAGCCACACTGCCCCAAGTTCACTTACGGATAAATTTAAATTTAGGTCATCTGCTAATATAAAATTTTTCAGGGACAACAAAGCCGAAGATTCCAATCTTTCCCATAAAAGTTTGTGCTCCACGCAAGGCCTGTAAACATTAAGGAGATTTATCTGTCTTTTGGAATCTAAGCAGTAACCTGTCAATAAGATCCCACCACACATCAGGAACGACATCAGATCAAAAAAAGTTGAATTCCAAGTAGCCAATAATCCTCCAAAATTACCAACTGAGTTTACTGCACAACATAACCACTTCGGCTGCATAATTTGAAAGAAGTTACGAGCCTTTTCAGAGTGAACTAAAGTCTCTTGAAAGAAATGATATTTGGATGAGTTTTGTCCAAAACATTACGAACTGAGGCTAGTTTTAGGGATCCTCCAGTCCCCCTTAAATTTAGTGAGAGTAATAACAACACTTAGATCTCGCAAGGGCCTTCAATGCTCTAAGGGCGCCACCTTCGGTAGGAATATGTGACACAGAGTCAACTTTTGTTTCAAGTGTGGATTTTTTTCTTGCGCTTCGGTATTTTATGGGTGAGCGTTCAATTCCCAAATCCCGGGGCCACGCAAATTCTTTTCCTACCTCACCCACCGCAGAACGTGAGCAGTTGGCCTACCCATTCTCAAAAACTGGGTTAATAGCCATTTTCCCTAGAAAAATTGGTAATGGTACATATGTGTCATTTCCACGGATGAATGGAATCAATGAGTCCAAAACATCAGAGAGGGTTGACTCCTTCTCTTCCGGTTCTCTATACCCAGGTGGCAAGGCGGAGTCCTCTATTATCAATTGACTAGTCTCCAGACTACTCAAGGGTTCAACATGGATGGAAGGTTCTAAAGGAGAAGAACTAGAGGCTTTTTGGACTCTTACTGAAACCAAATGGTCAGTGTGTGTCATTGGCTCCAGAGGCAGGTTTACACTCGTCGAGGTATTTAAGGAATCTCGACCCCCAGGAGAAAGACAATATTCAACCGAAACCCTTGTCTCTGCTAATGGTGGCGAGACTGACTTGGAAGTAACACTCTTCAACCAAATAGAAGAATTTATAATATCACACTCCCACACCGAAAGTGAATTGTAAAAAGCAGGGCAATGTGTTTGTAACTTACCGATAATGGAAGCAGAATTCTCCAAGCAGATAGGATCAATACGGTTCCGAATTACTTCCTCAAATACATAGAAACCAATTTCCACAGAAGAGTCTGGAGTATAGTAATAATTCTCAGTATCTACCTGAGTTTTTACAACTTCTTCAACACCTTTATAGTCTCGCCGCAAGTGCGAAGTGCTTTGGCAGTAACTACATATGAACGGTATCCCAAGATAGTCTAATCTTTGTAGACATCGAATACCATGCCACATAATCTCTAAAGTCTCCGACAGTCCCAAATGAACGTCGAATTCTACCAGAACCCTTCCAACTTTCCTAGTTGGCACCTCCATATACCTTTTATCTATCATGATGAACCTTCCCAAAGAATTTCCAATGGCCGCTAGTGCCCCTTCATTCCACAAATACAGTGGTAACCCCAGAAGCAAAACCCACAAATGCCTTAAGGAGAAATATTCAGTCTCTGGATTAAATGCTACCCGCCATTTCTTAAGCATGAGGCTGCTATTTCCATTGATCCAGTTCCTTCCTAACAGAGTTGCACCATCTTCCGGGCAGTTACAGATAAACCCTATCCAACCTTTACTTAAGAAAAATACCTCTGGGATATATCCTAAAACTGGCAACCAAACCCGCTCCAGCCAAACCGAGCATTTCTCCTTGCATAATTTACTATATGTGAATCTCCCCACTAATCCACAAAGTGTCATCCGACATGTGTCCTCCAACCCAATGTCCAAACCTAATACCATTGTTTTAAATGATTTATTAGTTGTCCACTGTCTTCGACTCTTCCGTTCTGGGGTAGGACCGAGATTTATTTTACGATAACTAGTATTACCATTCACTCTACTGGTTTTTTTTAGCTCGAAATCCGGATTCTGAAACATAACACCTAGTGAAGACTTTGACAGGGCAGGTAGAAAGGTGTCTAAGGAAGGAGCTAAGCCTTGCTCCAAGTTCTGGCATAAAATCTGTGAGTCTGATTGAAAACCAGTGGAGCAAAAACCTATGGACGGTTTCCCCGAAAACACCCCCGGAGAACAATGAGAATGATTAACTACATCCTCCTACCATAAACCATCAACTGGCTCATTTAATAACACATTAAAATCCACATTTAAAGTCTCCAGACGATTGTTAGCCATCGATCTTCCACTTAGAAAGGCACTTAAACCAACGGGTTTAAATCAAGGGTTACGATCTCATTAGATTTCAAAAAGGGGAGATAAAGATAAATGAAAACTGACATAAACAATAGTAAAAGTCCACCTGTGAAGCACTATCCCAAAAACCGAAAAAATAAATAGAAAAGAAAACAAATCCCGACAGATGAGGTTCAGTTACCAAGAATAGTAGTTAATGTCTGGAAAAGAGAGTGGGTTGTAATAACTTCCACACACTTAAGGAAAAAACGCTAAAAATAGCTAAAACAAACAGTGCTAAAACCTCTAAGAGTTTAACTAAAACTAAAACCTATGTAAAAACAGGGGTAAGGAAAAAGGAGAGACTGTAGAGACCCTCCATATCCATACTAGACCCATGAAGAATCCTACCACAACCATGGCTTACTCTGGATTTTCCCGCTCAAAAAAAATTGAAAAAAACTTGTTGCAACCCTTGGTTCCTCGTCGCTCTCCATCTTCAGTCTTCTTTACCTCAAGAAATCCATTCATCAATTCATTAGGAGAGAGAGAGAGAGAGAGAGTTGAACCCAAGGCAATAATAACACCTCATTTTCATAGTTTAACAAATTATTATCAACACAAATGAAATATTTTCATCAAAATTCATTTTTATAACATTAATATAAAATTGAAGTTTATAACTCCTCATATTAATAAAAACAAAATTTATCAATAATAATCCATTCTTAAACTTATAAAACATTAACTTAACTTTAACCTTACAAACAAAATTTATTAATAATGATCCATTCTTAAACTTATAAAACATTAAGTTAACTTTAACCTTACAACTTTTCATTAATAATTTTAGTTCTTCCATTCTTAAACTTATAAAACAATAAATTAACTTTAACTTTACAACTTTTCATTAATAATTTTACTTCTTTTTAATATTCCCCTTACGAATCATGTACATAATGACATAATTAATATATTCTGTTGCTATCATTAAAGTTTAGATGTAAGCCACATTTAAATGATTATGAATGTAATTCTACTCCTACCCATTCAAGGAAGTCACCTTGTATTTATTGTACTGCCTCCTAGGCAGTATACATAGTGATGAGTTGAGGTTGACTTTTCTATTAATTTGATCTGACTTTAAAATTTTTGTAAAAATTTTAATGTACAACATAAGAAAGTAAAATTCTTATTTTTTAATATGTAAAAAAATTGAATTTTCTTACTTTTCATTGGCTGATAATTTTATAGTGTTATTGCAGCCTTCACGTATTTCGAGATAAAAATTAACTCAATAACATTACAAACTACAAACTGGATAAGTTAAATTTCTATTTTATATTATTTATATTTAATACTTTGTCAGACTGGCAGTACCCTCACTGCACAGATTGATCTTGGCATTAAATACGTGGGTTCTGGAATACTGGTGCTCACGGTAGTTCGCTCTTCGGCAAGGGCAGTGCTGTTCATGAATTTGTTATGGGCATGAGATTAGTTGTCACGACATCGCAAGACGACGGATATGCTAAGGTTGTGTGCCTCACTGAAGCAGAAGAAGATCTAAATGCACTGACGTAGTACAACGCGCATCGTGGGGAGGCAGTACACGCAGCCACGCTGCCCTTGTTTAATAATATTGAATCCATTTTTATGTACGGTAGTATTGTTTGTTTTGAAAGGGATATAAACATACTTAAATTCTAAGTATTTTATTTAAACCTAGGATATAGCTCGCTCATTCATTATTTTCTTCAAAAAAAAATTAGTATTTTCTTTAAAAAAAATTAAAATAGTATTTTCTTTAAAAAAAAATAATAATATTTTCTTTCGAAGTAGGATATAACTCATTCATTATTTTATTACAAAATAGACTTTTATGTTTTATATTTGTTATTTCTTTATCATTATAAGTTCAATATTTTATGGAGGGTTTGTACTATGGAATATGATACAAATCAATTATATGAAATCAAATATTGTGGAATACAAATTAATTATGACAAATATTTAATCGATGATAATCATTTAAATATTAATTTAATTATATAAAACTTTAACCTGATTTTAATAAAATTATTATTATTTTAATTAAATATTAATATAAATAAAAAAATTCACCTTCTAAGAAAATGCGTCATAGTCACCAACAACATTTTTGCCTATTGAATTTCATTATGTCCCAAAAACGATGAATGCATAAAGACTATTGTTGATTATACAGTAATAGTGGAATGGAAATGACTTGTCCACATACATGATCTATGTGGACCCTTCTCAAATGTGTATTTACAACTTTCTCTAGTGTTGATTCAATTATTTGTCATTTCCACTAAATGGACCTTAAAAAGTCTTGTTTTTATGGAAGGTTCACATGTATTTCAATTTAACTTTTAGTATTTTTTCTTTAAACCAAAAACTGTGTTAAATTATTAAAGATAAATAACTTTAAATTATACTAAATTATTAAAGATAAATAATTCTTTTAATGTATAAAGTATTTTTTTTTTCACAACCAAAAAGCATATACTAATTTCATGGCAAAACTCGTTTTTGATAAGTGAATGTCAATGAGAACATTAAATAACTTTTTAACATATAAGCTATTTTTTTTTCTCCACAACCAAAAAAATATATACTAATTTCAAGGCAGAACTCAATTTTGATAAGTAAATGTCAATGTTACAATATTTATACAATCAAAAAATTAATGTGATGTTGATGCAAACATGCATCATTCAACTAAAGGCATACATCATTCGATTAAAGGAGAGTTTGTTTTTTTAGAGAAAAAAAAACTTTATATTTCATATCATTAAGAATATATATATATATATATTGTCATTCACAAAAAAAACTTTATATTTTATATCATTAAGAATATACATATTGTCTTAAAAAAAACTAGACTATCTTTCACTTATAGTTCACCTTTTCATGAGATATCCCTCCTAATCCTTCTTTTTTTAGTTTATATTAAAATCTTTACTTCATCATTTCATTACCAATTTCATACCAAAATCTTAAAAAATATCTTACTTTTAGAATCAAAAGTTCATCTGCATTATCATCTAGTTTTTAGAAAACTCCTGGAGAATAAAACCTCCAACCTCTAAGGTTACCACATCCTTTGATAATTTGTCTGCATCTTCATTGATTTCTTGTAGAATATGTTTGCATGAGAACCATTTTGATTTGTCGATTAGCTCTCGAACTTGTCTCATTATGGGATGAAGTCATCTTGCTTGAAAAAAAGCCTTTCCATTAATCCAATCCACCACTAACTGCGAATTAGCAAAAACCTGTAACTTGCATAGCTGAAACATATATGCGTGGAACAGTAAAGCCTAAAGTGTCGCAAGGTTTGCCTTATTATTTGATCCTGTTCGAGGTACATATCGCATTGTGTAAAAATGGGACTTGGATATGTACAATGGAGTGCCTGCATCGCAAAGGGAGGGATGACCCTGACTGACCCCATCAAAGAAGCCCTAGGGTATCCATTCAACTATCCGAGGCATATATGGTTGTCTTATCTTCTTACATTTAGGATCGGATTTATACTCTCCAACTAACTTGATTGTCAACCCCGCTACCACCTCACATGGAATATGAGAGTTTTGGAAGATAAAATTGTTTCTAGCCCACCACAAGAAATAAATAAAGAAAAAGGGCATTGAAATATGAGATTTTAATTTAGAATCCTCCTTTCACCTCTTTACCCGCCTTTCTAGATCTTCGCATGGGCGCATCCCCTGTAGTTTTAGTTCTTTTTCAACCTCAAACCATACTTGAGCAACATAATGACATTCTATAAACAAATGTTGTATCGGTTATAAGTTTGATTTATAGAGGGAACACGAGTTTGGGCCACACCACCCTTTTTTTATGCCATTGTCCCATGTTAGAATCTTGTTTTCCATCGCCATCCAGAGAATACTTTTTGATTTGATGGGGGCCTTCTGACCCCATATAAAATTCTGCCACCATTTCCTTTCTTGTGTAAATTCTTCTTCTGCCAACAATTGATATCCCAGCTTTGCGGTGTACACTCTTCTTTTGTCATTGTCGGTCCAATATAAAGAGTCTTCTTCATCATCCCTTAGCAAAATGGAATTTGATTTTAGAGAAGCAACATAATCCCCCAAATATCAACGTTATCCCCTTCCATTTCTAGCATACATGTAGTTTTCCACTCAGTTCAACGTTCTCTATCCAAGTTTTCCATAGAGGCATCGCTTAAGACGAAGATTCCATTGTCGTGAAGAAGGTTTATCATATTTCCAAGGAATTTAAAACCTTCCCCTAATCCAACCCATGGATCTTCCCCTATTCTGACTTGCTTTCCATTGCTTACATTCCATACGAGATGCTTTCCAATTAATGGAAACACCTCCACCAAGCCTTCCAACTAATTGAGCCATTTTGTGTATTCTTTATAGGCATCCTGATCCATTTAATGAATGACATCCCTGTGATGTACTTGGAGGACATTAATCTACCCCAGATCATGTCATTGTGTAGCATCTTCCACATGCTTTTGGTAGCCAATGCACGACAAAACCAGACCAAGTTCTTGATACCCCATCTGCCAAGCACTTTTGGCATATCCAACTTTGTCCACTTAACCAGAGGGAAATGTCGCTTCTTCGAATTAGCGACCCATAAGAAATGAAAGCATAAATTTTTGATTTTGTGTAATATACCTTTTGGTATTTTTGCTATAATTTCCTAGTAAACAACTATACCGCTCAACATTGCATTCAAAAGGACCAATATCCCACCCCTTGATAGTCATCGATGAGTCCATAACGTGATTTTTTTTGGATTTTTGCATAGAGCCCTTGAATTCATAGTCATTTGGCTTTAGAATGAATCCCAAATACTTTATCCCTTCGTCTATCGGATTTTGCGTATAATGGCTACACAAGTTGAGTTATATGGGCCCCACATCATTCTCCATAAACGAAACGAAAGAACCACAATGATGGACCAAACTTTATCTAAAATATGTTGAAACCTTCGATCCGACAAATCAAGGCATTATCAAACGTACCGTCACCTTCTTCTGTCATTTCAGAGCCGAACCTTCGATCCTCTTGAGAAGAGTTATATTGCTTTTCATTGGAATTTTGGGTTATGAGAGTAAAGTATTTGGATTCTTTTTAAATGGATATTGTTTATATATTTGTTGTTAATTTTGATTATAATATAGATTGTAAGATACTTTTACAAGAATTTTCACTAAGTTTCATCTTTTTTTTTGTTATTTAAGGTGGAATGATATTTATAAAAATTATGGGAAATAAAAAGTTAACGGATGCTTTCATTTATAATTAGATGATATCTTTAGTAAACTAATCAATGTAAATTTGTGTATTCACTTAAAAGGGGTTTGAATTGAGTATTCTATAGCATAGTCAAATATTTATCAACATTGGTGACAATCAATTGAATTAACTTTTTAAACTATTTCTTTAAATAAATAAATGAACCACATATTTATGTGCCTATAACAATTGTCCAACAACTAAATCAAAATTAAAACTTAATTAATGAACATTATCTCTAATATCTTGATTAAAATTGAAGATATCATCATTTATATATAAAATGTTAAACTATATCAATACAAATTATTAAATATATATATTTTAAAATAAGTTAATATATTTATATTTATTAAAAAAATTAAAAATTACCCTTGTTTTACAATTATTACAAAGATTTACTTCCATATTATAAGGCAAAAGGACATGTATCTTCATTTATTTTGGTCCACCTATTTTTCAAGGTATGTGGCACTTATACTTGGTCCATTATTTTTCAAGGTATGAGGCACTTATACATGGTCCATTTGTTTTTAAAGGTATGAGGCACCTTAGGTTTGGTCTATGTTCTTAAGAATACACAAATGTTACAAATATAAATACATAATAATAATAAGAATAATAATAATTTAAATAAATAAATGAAAATATCAAGAGGCACGTGCTTCTTCACCTCTTGACCAGTCAATGCTATAAGTAAATCATCATGAGGGTGATTGTATCATTATATATTATTCATTTATCAATCAATTATACAATTCAAAAATATTATGATATTTTCTCTACTAATTAAATAACAAGCTTATTTGTTACAGTGGTATCAAAGCATATCCTTGGAAATCGTGGGTTATCCGACAAATTCAGAGTCACCTCTATTCACCGTCTAGCACAGTCCGTACACTTCCACTGCCATACGACCTGCTATCACATCCATACCTATGTGCTATGATTAATCTACCGTACACCAACTTTGCCAGTTGCAAATTCCGCCAAACTATTCGCTGATCATTCCATACTTTTTTTCGTCGTAATTTCCACAGACTGTACCAATTCCATCCCCCACTTATCGATTTCCATACATACATGACCGTGCGTTTGTATTGTACTCAACCGTCGTTTTTATAAGTCACGACCCCCCAATCACTTTTAATATTTTAAGTTTTCCACCTTTAAAAAAAGTCAACTTATTAATTAAATACACACACACACACACACACACACAC
>JASDQU010737052.1:30013-42853 GCA_032191745.1 Picea mariana | reverse complement strand
ACACACACACACACACACACACACACACACACACACACACACACACACATTTTAAAATTAAAATATGGAAGGAAGTAGGAAAAAGAACTGTCATAAAAGAAAAATCAACAACATTAAATATCGTCCCGATAAAGTTGAAAAGAGTCGGGAGGAATTCAACGAAATACAAAAAACACTATTGGAAAAAATCGATAAATTATTACAAAAATAAGACATAATTGACACATTAATAAACACATTGGAGGCGTGATGGAATAGTTATTTAAGAATAAGGGGTAACGACAAGGACGAGAGTACAAGGATGATTAATGAACATATCGTGAGAATTGATCAATTAACCGAAATAATGGACGTATTATGTGCAGAACCCTTAGCCTTTTGAAGACCACCAAAAATTCCAGGATCGCAAAATTTAGAGGATCAAGGACACTAGGGAATACCAAAGAAATGTTTTTCAAGAAATACACACAAATTTCGATAGAGATTACCATAAATTTAAAAAGGAGTTACCGAAATATGACGACAAGGACCATAGAGGGGATGTCGTCTGGATCAACATAATGGACATTATTTTTGAATCAAACCCCCTGCTAGGAGAACAAGAAAAAGTAATCACTGCCTCCAATAGTTTAGAAGGAGAAGCTTATGACTGGTACTTATGGTGGTCCAGGAAATTTGACGCTCGTTCCTTCCATTGGAAAAACTTCATAGTTTCCCTACTAAAAAGGTTCCATGATGAAGAGGACGATGACCTATATAACAAGTTCGTGCATCTTAAACATAAAGTAAGCGTGAACGTCTATACACACGAATGGGAGGTGCTGGCAACAAGGAAAAGTGGATTCACTAATGAACAATTGCTAAAAATGTATATTTGTGGGTTGAAAGATTATATCTGTAGCGAAATAAAACTATGGAATCCTAAATCTATTGGGAGTGCTAGACATGCGACGAAACTAATTGAACTTAAAGACAAGTTCAATAAGCCATATTTGTAGGTCCATAAGCATCAAACATATTTTCAAATGAAAAACCAAATAAGTACTCTACAGACAATTCTAACCTTGATAAGAAATGGGTGAACAAATGTAGATATTGTGGAGACAATTGATTTTCAGGGCACGAATAAAAAATTATATACTTGCAAAGCAGAGAAGGAATCAAATACATCCAATGGTGAAATAGAGAGAGAGAACAAGAATAAAAACAATTGTCTTAAGTGTGGGGAAAATTGGACACCAAGGCACAGATGTGAGGATAATTCATTACACTACTTTATAATAGTGAATAGAAAGCAAATAGAAGTCCCCAAAACAGAGAATGAAATCACTATAGCCTACAACACATATTTTGACCATGGTGAAATACCGCAAAAAGCATCACTAGCTTCAATCTCATGTGTCCAAAAAAATCTAAATGAAGAAAACAAACTTCAAGGAGAGAAAATTACTCCAAAAAACCAAGTACACCAACCAATTTCAAAATATATTCTGCCACATCTCAGAAAGGATAAGATCCAATATCCAAGAAAAGAAGAAAGCAAATGTATAGTTCCATTACAGTGACATGAAAACCACAACCTAGGACCCTAAATCTTAAGAGGGTCATAAAAGATAGAAATATAATAATACTCGTAGACTCTGGAAGTACTCATAACTGTATAGACATTGATGTCGCAAAAAAAATGAACAGTTTCATCTACCCCATCAAGGACCTCATCGTTAAGTTTTCTAATAAACAAAGGGTCAAAGAAGTTGGAAAATGCCATAAAATATGAGTTCAAATACAATAACTAAACTACAAATAGGATTCTATGCTCTACCGCTTGAAGGAATGGATATGGTGCTAGGTGCAGAATGGTTGATATAGTTGGGGAGTTATGCCACAAACCTTGAAGAACAATTCATGGAATTTAATTGGCAAGGTCAACACTATAAACTATATGGTGTCAAAGCATCCACTCTCAAGAAAAATAAATTACCACCAACAGAGAAAAATAAATAAATAAATTCATTTCACTATATAAACATGCTCAACTAGAGAGAATCCTATTTTACCCTTGCTTTGAGGACAAAGAAAAATCTTAAGGGGGATGGCATGTTACAAATATAAATACATAATAATAATAACAACATTAATAATTTAAATAAATAAATGAAAAGATCAAGATGCATAGACCTCTTCATCAAGAGACACATACATCTTCACCTCATGACTAGTCAATGCTATAAGTAAACCACCACGAGGGTGATTGTATCATCATCTATTATTCATTTATCAATCAATTATACAATTCATAAATATTCTATCTACTAATTAAATAACATGCTTATTTGTTACAACAAATTAACACAATTTCAACTGTAAACATAAACACACTGAGATGCTTAACACCTTAGCACAACAAAAGATAAAACGAGCAATTAGATCATACACAAGTACACATGAATTTCAAGCCTTAAAACATTGTTCTTAAAACCAAAACACATGAGATCCCGTACTAGGGACAATGATCCAATTTTTCATAAGGTAAAATACCAAAAATCACTTATAAGACACTACTAAAACCCTCCTTGGTTTTCATGTCAATGTTGTTGTCTTGAGGTTGAGGGTTAGGGCATCCCTTACCCCATCAAACCCTCCACTGCCTTTGCAACTCCTTGCTCAATATTGGCTGAGTCCTTCCATCCCTTCTTGCTGTCCAAAAACTACCCTCAAGGGTTGTCCACAGTTTGTTGTACCTATCCTCAAGGTCTATTGTTGTCTTGGCTGTTATAGCCCTAATGGAAACCCTCAACCCTACTTCTAGGGTGGCTGTAATAGCCCCCAATATTGCCCAAAAGTGTCCATAACTATTCCAACACTTGCTACAACCTTTTCTCCTTGCCCAACACATTTGTAGATGATCTTTGATCCTCCAAGACACCCCTATTACCTTGTTGTCCACCTATAACAACATCAACAGACCTATGGCTACTCTTTCCTTGCTAGTCGAACCACACAAACCCTAGCCATATCCCCCTAGGAACCTGCTGCTACCTTGCTGAGCTCGGTTTCTTGTCATAGGCCTGCGACATCCCTAAACACCTCCAACATGCATGACTCACCTATGTACCAGCTTACCACTACCTCCTACAACCTCCTCAATTTGTGATTTTCCTCACTTAGGCTCCTCAAGCCTGTGGCTGACCTCAACCTGCTATCCAAACCCTCCTACAACCCTCACAAATACCCCTTTACTCCTCCTACAACCTCCTCTATCCTGTGGCCATACTCGACCCTCCTTCTCCTACCCAAAACATATGCAAAACATACAGACTAGGTCCTCTCCATGGCTGCAACTCTAATGCTGAGGTCACCAATAATGTTGGACTGAAATCACCAAGCACTCCTCACCATAATAAATTGTCACATCATCCTCAAATCCTTTTATAAAAGTTTTAGGGGTCAACTTAGAAGCCCCTCCACAAGTCAACATCAAATTAGACCTTCTATGTGGGCGTGAAGCCCCAACAAAATCCCACAAAGACAATCACCAAACTCACAGATCCCCTAGCTCCAATCCAAGGGGTTTTTCACCCCAACGAAAGTACAATGAGGTGCCAACAAGGATTCCCACATGTCCAACATCTAGGGTCATATGAGAATACCTGCCCGAATCTACAAAACGTCAACAACTTGCAATTCTTTATAATTTTGTTTCTGTGCTCGATAAACATTAAGAGAAGCTTTCCAAGATCACCATAGTTTTGTAGAGTTAAAAGGTTAGGAAGGTTGGTAGGGGAACAAACTTTTGAAATTGAGATCTAATTTGGGTATAGGCCAGACAATTTGAGAGAAAGTGATTTTCATCTTCAACCTTCTTAGTGTCACAAAGGTGACACACTATTTTATCCCATGATATTTTAGGAATTGACCAATGTCCAGTTTCAATATGGAGCTCATGATAATTTGTTCTTATCTTAGCAATGATTATTTTTTTCTTTACACTTATCAAAATAGAGAGATAATTTTGATCTTCTAGATTAATTTAATCATAATTGACAATTTAACATATTAATAATTTGTTATTATACATCTCAATGATAATGATACGAGATGTTTAAAGTAGTTATACTACACAATTTAACATACTAATACTTATTATACATATTACGAAATAGATGTAACGTAAAAAACACTTTATAATTTTAAAATATCAAACATAAATTTTGTGATAAGTGTTTATATATATATTATGTTATTAACAATAATATTATAATAATAATTATAATTTGATTAATATTTTTTATAATTTTTTCAATTAATTAATTTTAAGTAGGAGTTCATTTTACAACTTATTTCATAATCTGCCCAGGTTACAAACGGTGAGTTTGTGATGTAATATTCCATATGAACTTCTTTGGCATAGTAGGTTATTGTTATGAACCAAGCACTTTGAAAATGATAAAAAGTTAATGAATATAGTTCACTTCGAGGGGGAAACCTCATTTTACAATATATCCAATTCATAAGACAATATATGATGATCCTAAGACTAGGTCTCCTTGGTATATATATAGGAGACAAATGGTACAACTATAATGAAAGGGTACAATGAAAGGTTCCATCCGACCTACTAATATAGCAAAAGAAATGTAATAACTCAACATCTAAGGCTTAATAAGAGGTTTTGTGCTTAACATGGGGCTTTGTCTAGGACTTAGCATGCCCCGCCCCTTCAAACAAGTGTTGTCCTCAACACTTGACTAACTGCTCCACGTGGGTGTTTCTACATGAAGAATTCATCTTCCCATACCTCCTATTCCACTGGTAGGTTATTCCATTTGATAAGGTACTTACTAAATGATCGATTTTGTGGTTGCTTAATCCTTGTTTCAATGATTGTTTCTGGTTATAGTATGATTTTCCCTTATTCATTAATCTATGGTAAAATGGTTTGGACTAGGATCTTGTCACCAATTAACTTCTTTAAGTAAAAAACATGGAGGAATGGATATACACGTGAATATGGAGGCAACTCCAATTTGTAAGCCATACTTCCAATCCTCTACAACACCTTATAGCGGCCATAATATTTGCGTGCTAATTTATCATCCTTGTTTTGTTTCTTGAGGGACATCTATTTATATGGTTGTAGCCTTAAAAATACCCAATCCCCCACTTCAAATTCCTTTTGACTGTGATGTTGATCTGCTTGTTGTTTCATCATATTTTGTGCCATAACCAAGTTGTCCTTCAATAGTTTGAGAACATCTTGTTGGTGCCCTATGTGGTCCTCCACTGCTTGAACCTTTGCAATCCATTTCAATGGAAATGTGATGGATGGAGGATGATATCCATAGAGTGCCATAAATGGGGAAATTTTCGATGAAGTATGGAAGGATGTGTTGCACCACCATTCTACCAAGGGAAACCACTTGACCCATTGTGTCTATTTATCAGATGAAAATCAACGAAGATATCCTTCTAGAAATTTATTCACAATCTTAGTTTTCCCATTGGATTGAGGATGGTAAGATGAGTTGTGAGATAATTGAGTACCCAAACAAGAAAACAATCCAGTCCAAAAATTTCCAGTGAAAATTGAATCTCTATCACTTACAATAATCTTGGGGACTCCATGTAGATCTTGAACTATTTCCATGAATGGTGTGGCTACTATACTTGCTTTAGAAGGATAAGAAAGAGAGAAAAAATGGACACACTTTGTTAGTCGATCCACTACTACCATGCTGAGTGGGGAATTATTACATAAATATAGGTGATCATGATACCATAGCAAATCATTATTCCACACAAATTTATCTAATGCACTGGGGTTTTCTTGTAGTTGTTGAATTATCTTGCATACCTCTTGATCTTGCTTCCCTTCTATCCTTGCTTCTTCCACCCAATCATATTGCGGAATAAAATTAGCACATAGTGAACTCTCTGTTTCTTCTTCTTTCCTTGAAAGTGCATCTGCCACAATATTATGTTTTCCCTTTTTGCATATAATTTCGAAGTCATAAACTACCATATTTGTAATCCATTTTTTTTGCTCTTCTGAATATAATCGTTGCTCCAAGAAGTATTCGAAACTATCCTGATAAGTTTTTACTTTGAAGTGTCTTCCTATTAGGTAAGAGTGCCATTTCTTAATTGCATGTAGTATGGCCAACATTTCTTTTTCATAAACGGGTTTGAGTAAATTTTATCCTTTAAGTTGGATACTTTCAAAGGTAAGGGGCCTTCCTTCTTGCATTAAATTTGCACCAATGCTACGACTTGAGGCATCATACTCCAAAATAAAGGTTTTTATGGTTTTTGTGAAGTCGAGTGTGGTAAGGATATGAGTCATACACATAGCCTCCTTAAGTTTTTCAAAATATTTGGTTACTTATTGATTCCAAGAAAATGATTCCTTCTTTAATAATGTTGTTAGAGGTGCTACTATTTGACCATAGTTCTTGAAAAACTTGCGGTAATACCCTGTCAATCCTAAGAATCCTATAAGTTTCTTCAAGGTTTTTGAAATTGGCCATTCCCTTATTGCTTTAATTTTGTTAGGGTTCACTTTCACACCTTCATGAGATACGATATGACACAAATATTTCACTTATTGAACCCCAAAGGTGCACTTGGAAGGCCTTGCATAAAGTTTTTTCTCTTCCAATATTCGTAATACTCTATCAACATGTTGTACATGCTTTTCCCAAGATTTTCTATAGATTAGTATGTCATCAAAAAATACTAACACAAACTTTCTAAGGAAGGGTTTGAAAATATAATTCATCAAGATTTTAAATGTTGAAGGTGAATTAGTAAGCCCGAATAGCATAACCTAAAACTCATAATGACCTTCATGTGTTCTAAATGATATTTTGGGAATGTCTTCTTGCCTCATTCTTCTTTGATGATATCCTTAATGAATATCCAACTTAGTAAATAAAATTTCTCCATGGAATTCATCTAATAATTCATCAATGATGGGATTATGAAACTTATCTTTGATGATCATTTTGTTGAGATGTCTATAATCTGGACACATATGCCATGAAATATCATTTTTCATAACCATCATTACTACTAGTGAAGAGAAATCACTTTTTCTAGGTTGAATGATGCTAGCCTCTAACATTTCTTGGATCATACACTCAATCTCACTCTTTTGTGCATATGGATACCCATAAGTCCTAATGTTAAGTGGTGTATGTTGGATAGTTGGTTGTCATTGATGTTGTTGGAAAATTGGTTGTCATTGATGTCAACAGACAAAAGTGGTTGTCATTGATTTCAACATATGTGATGGGTGCATTTGAAGAAGTCTAAAAGAAGCCCCAAAGGTATGGTCATGAATATAGAAGTTGTTTGAGTAAAAAGGACATGAAGCACATTGTAAATACATGTAACACACTCAAATATGGATAGTCATCATCATGTTGTTTGCAATGGTAGGTGGTATGTCATGTAGTTCCTCACGGTTAAGGAGTTATGAGGTCATGAAGTTGGAAGCCTCAAATGATGATTAAGAAGCCCCTAAACAGTTACAAATCATTAATTAAAAGGGTAAAGTGTTTATAACAAGAAAGTACTTGTCATCCCTTAAGTTAAGGAAAGAAGTCACATGGACAAGTATAAATAAACTTCAAGAAGCCTGCCATTCTTACACACACAACTTTATTGAATATATTCTGTGTGAGCACACTTAATCTATTTGGTGATTCTGAGGTAGCAAGTCTAAGGTAGTGAAAGAGTGAGGAGTGTGAAAGTTTTGGGATTGCAGAATAGAGTGAGGGTTTCTAAGAATCCATAATTTAGCTGACCCCTGCAAGTCAGGCTACTGGTGTCCTGCAAGGCACCCCCATGGGTTGTACAATCCTCATCCCATGAGGCCCCTCTAGTTGACCTCTCTTAGTCCAATGAGGCTAAGGAAAATTTGGGGAGGATGATGGTACCAGGTGCTGAGGCTGAGGAAAATCTACAGGCATGAAATCCATGTATCATTTCAGCTTCAGGTTCAAAGGTATGGTTATATGCATATTATACATTGGTGATGTTACGGTGCATGATTGAGGCATGTCTTTGGTATCTTGTTGAGACATTGGTAGATGCTTGAGGCACATTTTATGTGCATGGTTTGAGGCATATTTTGGTATATGTACGAGGTACATATCTTGGTGATATTGATGCATGTTTGAGGCACTTCTTGATGAGGTTATGGAACATGTTTGAGGTACATGCATTGAATGTTGTGGTACATGCTTGAGTTATGTCTTTGTGAGTTTTGGCATATGCCTTGAGGCACATCTTGGATACTTGGCATATGGTTATTTCTATGGTATATGCTTGAGGAATATAATGAGTGATATGACACATGTTTGATGGTATCTCTTGGTACATGGTTTATGGTTGTTGGCACATGCTTGAGGCACATGGTTTGAGGCACATATTGACTACATGATTGAGTGATGATATAGTACCTTTGTATCTGGTTTGGTATGGTTGATATAGGCACATCCTTGTGATGTTGGTACATTGTTGAGGTATACACTTGGTATATGGTGGCATATGTATAAGACACATTGTTTGGTGCTTGGTTGAGGCACATCATTTGGTACATAATAGATGCTTGGTACATGGTTTTGGTATACAATTGATGTATGGTTGATCAATGATGTTAGGTACCTACACTTGGAATATATTATGGTACATGATTGGTGATATTGAGACACATCTTGGTGATGTTATGGTTCATGAGTTGATGATGATATGGTACATTTCTAGAGGAACTTCTTGGTGATTTTGGTACATGGTATGGTACAGGTTTGATTCATGGTATGGTACATGTTTGATGCATGGTTGATACATGGAATGGTACAGGTTGTGGTACATGGTATTGGTATAGGTTTTGATGTACATGGTTTGGTGATGGTGTTGGTATCCATGTGAATGGATCTGATTGATGATGGTATAACTTCGAGTCTTGAGTATAAAATATTTGAAATTGGTTCATCATAATCTTCTTTTGAGATTTATAAGTATTACTCTATAAAAGTTCTCTCTTGCGAATGGACCATATTCTTTTATTTTGATGTGATCAAAATATTTATTTCAACTATGATGCATGTGAGGATATTTTTATTTGCTGTAATGTGTGGTGTGTGAGATTCCTGGTCCATTTCTCAGGAATTCTCTTTTATAAATACTTTTTACTTTCAACATTTTTTTTATTTTATTGAGCATTAGAGATTGGACCATATCATGGTTCCATATTATTCTTGATTTGATAATTACAAAAATATCATAAGAAAAAGAGGAGTACCACCTCTCTAAAAACATAGGAGGATTCATATCCTTGTGAGGTTGTTGTTTTGGTCCTAACGGATTCAAGAATCAACATTTTTGGCGACCATACTGGGGATCAAGCTTGAAGATTTAGATATGGTTTTAGACCATACAATTTATGTGATTTTTCCTTAGGCTAACCAGCCCCAATTAGAGATCGGATTGAATAACCAATGAAGTATTCTTCATTAGTTATATAACCTTGTAATAACAATAGCTCGAATGAGAGAAGAACTAGAAATATCTTGGGAAACACTATTTCAAGAAGAAGAAAGAGAAATTCTCTGAAGACAAAGAAGTGACGAAATATAGGACCGAAGAAATGAAATATGATCTCAAGAGCAAGGAAGGAATTGAAGCTGAACGAATACAAAGTACCAATCACTAGAAGCAAAAGTAAGCAACTGTGTACATTAGAAATTGCAAAATATACTTTTGAAGAAAATAAGAAGATTCTAGACATGGCTGAAAGAGAAGAAAGACGTGAAGAACCACATGAATAAATAATAGAAAAAATATGTGAAGAACCACATGAAGAAAGAAGAGAAGAAAGACGTGAAGAACCACATGAAGAATGACGAGAGG
The DNA here is from genome assembly GCA_032191745.1 of Picea mariana. NCBI lineage: Eukaryota > Viridiplantae > Streptophyta > Pinopsida > Pinales > Pinaceae > Picea > Picea mariana. The sequence goes on along the minus strand of JASDQU010737052.1, from coordinate 32,938 downwards.
AAAGGAGACAAGAAGAAATATGAAGGTATAGAAACCTAAGAAGGACAAGAGACTCTCCCTTTGACTTGTGAGGTGAACAACATGAGCTCCATGTTCTCCCTAAAGGTATCTTGAAGACATTTTCCAGAGATGGAACAATTCATGCTGAGAGACATGTTGATTTGTTTTAGGATGTTTGTGATTTCCATCTTATTGAACATGATGATGTGGTGGTAAGGTTATTTCTCCAAACTTTGTCAAGACAAGCTTACGAGTGGTATACATCATTACCCACAAGATTGATTGGTTCATTTGATGATCTTTAAGAAATGTTCTTGAACATGTTTTCTCCTCCAGTCATGTATCATACTCTTCTTAATAACTTCACTCAAATTTGTCTGAAGAAAAATGAAAGGATAAGAGATTTCAATCTTAGGTTCAATAAAGCACTGAACAAGATCCCTGAAGAAAAAAGGCCCAATGATCCAGTAATACTTGGCTGCTATAAAAATGGCAAGCCACCCAATGTGAATTTCTCTATTAGAGCTTCTCAAATTGATACTTTGGATGAAGAAATGATCAAAGGAATGGAGATGGAGGAAATCATGATTGAAACCGACATTGACCCCTATATTATCCTTGGAAAAATACAAAGGTATATGGATAATATAAACATTGTTGATCAAGGAGCATCTAGTTCGAGAAATAATGAAGAGAAAAAGCCACGACCAAGTCAAAATCAATTAGTCGGTGGAGGATTCTTTAAATGAACTATCCTGGATGTGAAGACAGACCTGTTGCAACCCAGGAGACAAAGAAAAGAATCAAAATTGCATAGATGAAAAAAACCATTAGACAAATGTGAAATGACATAACAAGACTAAGAAGGAACGATAATTACATGCCCAATCCAAGGATTCCGGTCCCGGAAAAAAGTAGGAACCCTCCTCAAAAATAGATAACGAGGTTTGAAAATGATGACAATCAACAAAGACAGAGGGTCCCCATACAACCAATTCTGAATGAAGTGGTACTTGATGAACCATATAATGAACAAATGGTTGAGCCAACAAATGATTATATATGAGAAGAAATTTTTGAATCTGTATAAACGGATGGATGTGAGATATCCATGTACATATTTGAGGAAGACGAAGATGATCCTGTCTCACAAGAAAATGTTGTCCAAACACGGGCATTTGTAAATAGGTCCAAGAATAAAGAAAATTATGAAAAAGATAAAGATAAAGATAAAGACAATGAAAAAGAAAGTGAAAACATTAGACTAAACAACACAGAAGTCAAGAAGAAACACAAGATGCTCAATCCCCTTAAGATGATATATAATGTTGTTGATGTTGGTTGTGGAGCTTAATTATCTTCCTGATTCAGAGGTCTTTGTTTTCAGCCGTGTTTATACCCCATGAAGAATTTACACCCCAGAAGAATGTACACTCCTCCATGCGGGGGAGTGCAAGGGGGGCTTTCCCCTCCTGCGAGGTCCAGGGGAAAGCGAGCCCCCGAAGGAAAAATTGCCTTGTAAATGTATATTGTAATTTCATAGTAAATCTGGACCGTTCATTATAAGGTCACATATCTGATGGTAGAAATTATGTTAGGGTTTTTTTCCCTAGAAGGAAATACTCATTTATGAGGGAAATGTATTCCGACTATGTATCATTACGAATATTGTATTCTGAGTGAGGAGACTGTGAAAGAAAGAAGAGGAAGTTACAATGGCTGTGTTGTAGGTTGTATCCCTTCATTTGCTGGATAATAATAAAGGAAGGACCTGGAAATTTCTCCGGTGGACGTAGCCCACACTGGGTGAACCACATATATTTGTGTCTCTATTGTATTGTGTATATTTATTTCCGTGTTTGTTTTATTTTATTGCTCCACGATCCTGTTTTTTCTAACCACTGGTATCAGAGTGAAAGATAACTCGCAGCAAAATAGGGTTCCTTGTTCGAGTGGGAGCAATGGCGGAAGTTGGAAAGTTTAGGGTCGAGAAATTTAATGGCCAAAACTACCAGTTATGGAAGATGCAAATGGAAGATTATTTATATCAAAAGGATCTATTCCTACCATTGGGTGGAATAGAAAAGAAGCCGACGACCATGAAGGATGAAGAATGAGAGGTTCTTGATAGAAAGACACTAAGAATGATATGGTTGAGCCTGGAAGCATCCATGGCTTTCAATATTTCAAAAGAAAAGACAATGAAGGAGTTGATGGGTGCATTGGCTAAATTGTATGAAAAACCCTCGACGTCCAATAAAGTATTTCTAATGAAGAGATTATTTAATATGAAGATGTCAGAAGGTGGGTCTGTTGCAGATCATTTAAATGAATTTAATACGTTTACTAATCAACTAAATTATGTAAAAGTGGACTTTGATGATGAGTTTAGCGCTGTTCTAACCTTGTGCTCATTGCCAGAAATATGGAACAACTTGGTCATGGATGTAAGTAACTATGTCTCTGGTTCAAACACTTTAAAATTTGATGATGTTGTTGGTGTTATCCTTAGTGAGGAAATGCGACAGAAAAGCATAGGTGAGACATCAATTAATGCGTTAAACATGGAGAACATGGGAAGACAAAAGGATAGAGAAAAGGGCTCACGAAACTGCGAGAATTCTAGGAAGGGAAGATCCAAATCCAGACTTGGAAAGATAGAGTGCTGGAATTGTGGGAAGAAAGGACATCTGAAGAAAAGCTACAAAGCTCCAAAGAAACAAAGAGATGGACAGTAGGAGAAAATTCAAGAAGCAAATGTAATAGGTGATGTGTTACAAGATGCTTTGATTCTTTCTGTAGATAATATTTCTGAGTCTTGGGTAGTAGATTCAGGGGCTTCATTTCATGCCACACCCCATAGGAAACATTTTATAGATTATGTTCAAGGTGATTTTGGACAGGTTCATTTGGGTGATGATGCAC
>JASDQU010737052.1:0-28166 GCA_032191745.1 Picea mariana | reverse complement strand
GGATACAACACTATGACATCATAGGCTTGGAAACATGAATGAGAAAGAGATGTAGATACTTCACAAAATAAATTTGTTGCCAGATCTTAAACAAATTTATTTGGATTTATGTGAGCATTGTGTTTATGGAAAACAAAAGAAAGTCATATTTCTCAGAGTCGGAAAAGAAAAGAAGAGTGAAAGTTTAGAGCTTGTGCATACATGTGTATGGGGACCATCTCAGGTATCGTCTCTTGGTGGCTCTTGTTATTATGTTACTTTTATTGATGATGCAACTAGAAAAACTTGGGTTTGTTGCATTCAACAAAAATACGATGTTTTTGATACTTTTAAGAAATGGAAAGCTTTGGTTGAGAATGAGAAAGGAAAAATGTTGAAGTGTATTAGATCAGACAATGGAGGTGAATGCTGCAGCAAGGAGTTTGATGATTACTTTTCATACCATGGGATTCATAGAGAGAAGATAGTTCCAGGAACACCACAAGAAAATGGTGTGTTAGAAAGGATGAACAGGACAATCATGGAGCGTGCAAGGAGTATGTGATTGCATGTTGGTTTGCCCCTACAGTCCTGGGCAGATGCTGTAGATATTGTTATTTATTTAATAAACATAGGAGTTTCAAGCTCTTTTGATGGTAGAATTCTAGAGGAGGCATGTACAGGTAAAAATGCAAACTATTCTTTTTTGAACACTTTCGATTGTGAAGCATTTGGCCACATTGATAAAGAAAATAGAACAAAGATTGAGGAAAAATCCAAGAAGTGTACCTTTATTGGATATAGTGTTAATGATTTTGGTTATCGCTTATGGGATTATGAAAATAACAAAATCATTGGGAGTAGATATGTCATATTCAATGAGAAGGTCATGTACAAAGATCAGTTGCAGAGAAAGAAACAAGAAAAAGAGAAACCATAATACACAGTGCTTGATGAGATCACTGAAAAAGAAATTCCATAGGTACCAGAAAATCAAAATGTACAAAAATAAGAGAAACATGTACCTCAAACTCTTGCAAGTGTTGTTAGAAGATATACCAGGATAAGTAGACTCCCTAAATGATACTCTCCTTCATTGTATTATTTATTGTTGACTGATTCTGGTGAACCAGAATGTTATGAAAAGGCAATGCAGGTAGACACTAAAAAGAACTGGGAGCAAGGAATAAAAGAGAAAATGGATTCTCTGGTAAATAACCAAACTTGGGATTTGGTTCAGTTGCCTGTAGGAAAAAGAGCATTTCAGAATAAATGGGTTTACAAGTTGAAGGAAGAAGATGGAGGCAAAAAGCAATACAAGGCTAGACTTGTTGTAAATGGGTTTGCACAAAAGAAAGATATAGATTTTGATGAAATATTTTCTCCTGTTGTTAAAATGACTTCAATTAGGACTATTTTAAGTCTTGTGGTAGTAGAAGATTTGCATATTGAATAGTTAGATGTAAAAACAACTTTTCTCCATGGGGATTTGGAGGGAGAGATTTATATGCAGCAACCACAAGGGTATGAGGTTAAAGGGAAGGAGAATTTGGTATGGAGGTTGAAGAAGAGCTTGTATGGCCTAAAGAAAGCTCCAAGGAAGTGGTATTTGAAGTTTGAAAGGTTTATGACAGAACAAGGTTTTAGTAGTTGTCATTCTGATCAGTGTGTTTATTTTAAAAAGATAGAAAATGGAAGCTATATTATCTTGCTATTGTATGTAGATGACATGCTCGTGCAGGATCTAATATGAAGAATATAAATGTACTCAAGAAGAAATTAGATAATTCATTTGCGTTTAAGGATTTGGGCGCCGCAAAGAAAATCCTTGGTATGAGAATAACAAGAGACAGGAAAAATCACAATTTGTCATTGTCTCAAGGTGAGTACATAGAGAAGGTGTTGGAGAGGTTTAGAGTGCAGAATGCAAAAACAATTAGTACACCTTTGGCCAACCATTTCAAATTAACTAAGGAAATTGTAGGGGCCGAATTAATTTTACATCAATTTATTTCATAAACTAAATAAATTAAGACAGTAATTTCATAACATCATAATAATCTTCATAATAGTAACTTTCGTAACTTAAATTTTACAATGAATAATAAATTTGTTTAACATAATACAACAATGCATAATTTTTGAATAAATACCTAAGTCTGATGCTAATAATCCTCCGTTTGTACGTCGCTTTCCTCCTTGACCGCTTATGCAAAACACTACCCAAAACCTAGTTCCTCCCTGCCAACTAGGTATCTTCCTAGCTCTAGGATATCCTATGGATATCCTGGCCCCCGTGCCCAAAACCTCCAGCAACCCTGGTGCACTGATACAATCCCACTCCCAAAATTTTACTTCTCTCTGCAAATCCCCAAGCTCTCAAAATCCATCCCCAACTTCTCATAGAATGCCCTCCCGTCCACCTCCTTCCCTTCCTTATCCCTCCTTCACCGACTTCCCGCCTCTTTTACTCCCTACCTAACTCATTTATTACCTTCTTATCCTTTCCCATTAATTCCCCTTATCCCCTTTATTTAATATCTTATCCCTTGTAGTTAATATGTTATCCATTTTCAGGTACATAACTTAATTTAATAATATACTTTATTATCCTCCTTTTATTTATTTACCTTATTAATTAATGAGTTAATTAATACTTAAATTAATCATTGAAAATCATGAATAACTAATTAATAATAATTAATTAGTTAATGTTATTTTAAGAAATAATTATGGTTTAGCTAATCTTTTAGGACAATTATATTATTAAATTAATTATAATTAATTATCATATACACCTATTTAAGCAGGGTCGTTACAGAAATGTGTCCCAAGACATAGGAGGAGATAGAATACATGTCTAGGGTCCCTTATTCATCAGCAGTTGGCAGCTTGATGTATGCAATGGTTTGCACAAGACTAGATATTGCACATGCAATGGGAGTTGTGAGTAGGTATATGAAAAATCTAGGTAAAGAACATTGGGAGGCAGTAAAGTGGATTCTTAGGTATTTGAGAGGTACTGCTACTCATGCATTATGTTTTGGAGGTTCAGACACTGTTCTACAGGGATACGTTGATTCAGATATGGCATGTGATAAAGATAGCAGGAGGAGCACCACATTTCTAAACTGCAAAAGGTTGTTTCACTTTCAACAACAGAAGCAGAGTATGTTGCTACTACAGAGGCTAGTAAATAAATGATTTGGTTACAGAGGTTTATAGAGGAATTGGGAAATAAGCAAGAGAATAGCAGGTTGTACTGTGACAGTGAGAGTGCCATTCATCTTGCAAAGAACTCAACCTTCCATTCAAAGACTAAGCATATACAACTCATCTACCATTTCATACAACCTGTCTTGGAAGATGGACATTTGAAGTTGGAAAATATACACATTAGCCAGAATTAAAGCATCGAAGTGAAGTGATTACAAAAAGTAAAAAAGGTTTTCAAGGAATTAATAAAACGGTTAGCGGATTTAATGAGTCATGATTAAGAGTTAATTAGTTACTTCACAGTTTTAGATTTCGGAAAGTTTCCCTTCTGTTATTTTCAAAACCTCTGAACTCCGAACTTCCGAAATAATTAAAGTTAATACAACTTTTTAAACATGATTAATTAAGACTTAAGAGTGATTAATCAGAAATTAATTACTTCGCAGTTTCAGATTTTGGGAAATTTCTCTTATTCTATATTCAAAACTTTCGAAGTCCGAAATTACAAAACACTTGAAGTTAATACAATGTTTTAAACATGATTAATTAAGACTTAAGAGTGATTACTCAGAAATTAATTATTTCGCAGTTTCAGATTTCGGGAAATTTCTCTTGTGCTATATTCAAAATTTTCAAAGTCCGAACTTATGAAACACTTGAAGTTAATACAACGTTTTAAACATGGTTAATTAAGATTTAAAAGTGATTACTTAGAGATTAACTCCTCTGTGAATTCGAACTTTGGGAGATTTCCACCATGTCACATCCAAAACTCCCGAACGTGAACCGTCGAAGTATTAATGACATTTATGATGGCTTAAGGTTAATGATTTCAAATAAGGATTGTGAATCGCCAGGTAATGAATTCCATTAAGTTTAATAAATTCTTCGTCAGTAAAGCTATATGAAGATCAATAGATTTTTTAAATAAAGCACTTCGAATTTCAAAGTCATTTTTACCATTTGCAATTAACAGTTTTTATCTAGTGTAGAGCTTACATACTTCTCTTGTCAAAGGTCAACTAATTTTTTTTCCTTGAGGATTATGGTGCCACGAAAAGATGCAAAGAAGCTTTATGCATTGGTTAATGATTCAAATCCAAACACATATGTTTTATCAAACACAACTCCGCGAGTTGTGGATGCCATTAAAACTTGGAAGCAGGTTTTTGATGCCTTGGAGCATGAGATCATCAAATGTCTAGACGTCTCTACCAAAGAAGACGATGAGTCCTTTACAGCTAAGCTTAGACATGTAGCACAGTCGAAACAACATAAGATCGTTGCACGACCAAGATTCATACCCAACAACGATATGGTAAATTGGGCTTTAGAACATGTTGACGTTCAAACCAGGAGCGTCATCAACCACCAGCAGGTCACCGTCGACTCTTTTCGACCCAAGCACCTACAAGTAATGTACAAGATTTTCCCTACGCATAAATACACTTATAATGCCACATTTCTTCTAGAGTTTGAGAGAAAGGAATGCACCCAATATGCTAGAAATAGTCATGATATAGTCAAGACCTGGTGGGGACATCCAAAAAAATTCAGAGCCGACGCTCATGATATTTATGCCACAACATCTTTAGACTCTCATATGTTGTATGTATCCATGATGCTCTGTCGCATGTTTTGGAAGAAGAACCCTACACATTTCTCGGTTGATTGGGTAGCCATCATGAACGAGGTAGTCGAGGGTTATACCTTCAACTGGTCCAAAATGCTATCTAATAATTTGGATAAGGAAATCACTAAGTATAGATCAGCAAAATCAAAAGGGAAACCTGCCCCTTTTTACATGTTGACATATGTTATGGATGCCATTTGTTTCCCTTTTCCCCTGATGAACTGGAGTTGGACCCTAGCCAGTTCTGAGCCAATTCATTTTTATCACTCCAAGTTATGGGAGGAGAACGCCAAATATTTCTTCTACGAAATCTGTCACAATGTTGTAGTGCTTGTTCATATAGCCATTTATGGTCACCCGCCGCCCCAGATTTAAGAAAGGATTACATGGAACCTAGGAAAGCTTGAAGACTGGTTCATTGAGGAGAATTTCTCCTATATCAGAGTATTCTATTGTTCGTTTCCTCCTCATGATATCCCACAATTTTTACCCAAAATACTGGTGTGCAGAGAAGTGGCATACCAAACAGTGGTAAGAGGTATCAGGAAGGAGTTGAAAGCAGCTCAGAAAAAGGTTTGTCTGACTTTCCCCATTCAAGTTGGCATGTTCACATTGTTAAATTTTGGTCACTCTAAAGTCGAGGCCAAAGCCCTGGAGGATGTCAAATTGGTTTACATCGAATTCAAGAAGCATGATCCACACAAGATAGTGGAAAACCATCTGTCTTAGTTTAACATGACACGGTACATACATGATAATTCTCCTTATGACGAAATGTTCAGAGGAGTTAGATATTATGAGGAAGTCTGAAGCAGATTCCAGACTCTACCCCCTAACCAAAAAGCCAGTTTCATCATCTTTCAAAAACATAGGCATAATAGTTTACCGAAGATATTGCAAGGAGAGTCAAAACTCACGCCTCCTTCACAGGAAGTTGAACCTACAGGATCTGAGCCAAATTGCTCCACTAAGCACAAAGTTGAGGAAGTCCCAAAAATCCTAGAAGTGTTATTTCATGAAATAAGAGCGTCACTATCAAAACTAAAGGATCCACAAGTGTCAGCTTGGTTCAAATCCTTCATGACCCCAACACAAGTTATTCCTCATTCAACGCCAGCTACTCCTGCTGGCACCCCGAATACAACAAGACAAAAAACTTCCACAACAATTATGTCTCCTATTACATCATTAACCCCTTTGCAGGCCAGCTTCGGAAATCCTAATTTCAAACTCACTTTTGTAGGTGATCTCACTCCTATATTGCCCAAAGAGACGCCTCCCTCAGATTTCGTCTTTAGTAAGAAACAAAAAGCCATCATGAAGAGAGAATCTCACCAAAAGGATGGATTTATCACTAAAAGGAAAAGACTAGTGTATGATGGGAGAAGACCATGATGGTCTAGAGTTTGCAAAAGAATTTGTAGGTTCGTTAGGAGCTTTAGCCACTGCCAATCAATGGTCAATGGAAAATTTGACCGAACAACTGCGACAGAAGTGCCTCTTAGTAGAACAATTTCAAAGTGAGATATATAATACAAAGCAGACTATCAAAAGAAAGATGAACCAAGAACTTGAGCAAATGAGGGATAGTGATCAACAACAAATTAAATAGCTACGGGACAACCTTGAGTTTCTCTATCAGAGTTCACAGACAAGCAAAGGATTGATCACTCAATGTGACAACTTGATTGAGCAGTTGCAGGCCATACTAACCCTAACAGAGAACAAAACGATAGATATTTTGACCTTCAAAGCACAAGCATCAAAAGTAAATGAGAGGCTGGAAGTTGCCCAACAATAACTCTATCTAAAAGTAGATGCAATTCAGAAATGTTATCAGGTAGTGGACCTTTCCCTAAAGGATATCTATGTCAAGGAAAAAGAGGCCTTCTCAGCCTGGTCTAAGTTTCAAGAAGTTCTCATATGGATGCAGAGAGCTAATGCCCCTGGTTTTCCTCTTCTCTCTCATTATGCACAAGTAATAGGCGAAATGGCCCTAAAATCTTGGGAAACAAATCTGGAAGAAGGCAAGAGACTTGCCATATATGTAAAAGAGGTTTTTCTAGAGGCATTGTCTTCATTAAATAAAAAGTTGATTGAGTTCGAAGGGAATAATATCTTAGAGGCCTTGGGGCAGATTGAGATAGAAATGAACCAACAAAGCTCCAAAAAGAACAAGGAAGCTACTCAAGAGGCCATACAAGAGATGAGCCAGATTGATTTGCTTAAGATCAATGAATGGTTGGTCAGTCCAAGTTCACAGTTTCAGGTCATAGTTCAAGAGGTGAGAAAGATACAAGAGAAGCTGCCACAAATACTAAAGAAAATGTTCATTTTTTAACTAAATGAAAGTATTGAGCCTTCAAGGTTCGTAGAAGCATTAATGGACAGGTGCACCTGTTGGAACTCAACCAAGTTTTGAGAGAACCTTGGTCGTGTTTGACCATTTTTGAGACTTCAACAAGCTGGTCGAATATGGAATGCCTAGGCAAAGCGAAGATCGTGGGATCTCACTCATTTTGCAGGATTTTTGGGTTTTAGGGTTTTTGTAACGGGTATGGGATGTCGGCCCATGGGTTTACCCATGCTTAGGCCTTGTTGTAATGTAAAAATAAGTAGATAGGACCTAGAGAGAAAAGAGTCTAAGTTGTCTTTGTGCAAGAATATGTAAAGTCTACAAAGTACGAAGAATAATTGTTGGCTTTTGTGCATACGGTGTGTTGAGACTTGCAGAGCTAAGTGCAAGTGATTGTAAGAGGCTTTGTGTCTTGACCTGGTTTTGAGGAAGGTGGATCTAGTGCGTTGTGCACAGATCACCTGTCCAGTGGGAAGATGCACTCTATTTCTTTGTGCACGGGAGCTGAAGAATGTAGAAAGATTGAAGATCAATAAAGAAGAAGAAGAGTTGGTGGACGTAGCCCCACACTGGGGTGAACCATGTATATCCTATGTTTTTGTGCTTTGTGCAATGTTGTTCATGGTGTTTATGTATTTATTTTCTTAGTCTTGATGCATGATAGGTAGATCCATTGATGCTTAGTGCTTTATATATGAATAAATGTTATATCTTCTATGATGCTATGTGCTAAATGATTAGATGTGCTTAAATCTTGATTACTATTGCGTTGATCTATAATAAGGGTTAATATACGATGTGAATAAGAATCATAATGTAATGCATATTGTTGGCTAAGTGCTCTGTTAAGTATTGTGATCACATATCTGTTTCCCAACTAGGTTGTAGACACTTGAGTCCTACAACCCCCCCTGCCTCTACCTCAGGTGAGACTTCATCCGCTTCGCAGGTGTTGTCGAAAGGGCTAGTAGTTAGGGTTTTGTTGGTGCGTTGAACCCTGGGTCTGCCCCTGTGTGCCAAAAAATGGTTCCATTGCCGGGAACTGAAGGAAAGAGAAAGCTCTGTGTGTAGATCTGTTGCTATAGTGCACAATATTCTACTTGACTTGCGAAGCTCTGTGCTAAGAAAGGAACTTGATCTGAAGAAAAGAGGTAATTTTAAATCTTTGTGCTCTGGTAAAGGTAAGATAAGTGGAAATTGTTTCTTCGAAAGTATGAATCGAAGTATGTTTGATAGATTTTGTCCTAGTCTAAAAACTAGGGCACAACTAAGAGAAAGAAGATTTGATCTGAATAAATCTGATAGAGATAGTGAAAGATATGTTATTCCTATGCATAGAAAGAATTTTTGGAGTAACAAGTGGATGCAGGACCCTAGAAAGATTTTTTGCAGATTGTAGGTCCATCATTATGATCCCAATGCCCAGTATAGGAAAGGTTGGGGATCGTTTAAAAGAAAGAGAGGATTGACACTATGTTATAACTGGAGAAGACCATGACATCTTGCTAAGGAATGCCCTGGTATACGTCCTATTTGTCTTTGTTGTAAAGCTATTGGTCATGAGGTTTTGGATTGTCCAAGTATGATTGCTAAAGTTGAAAAGATGAACATGAGATAAGAAAACTATGAAGAAGGTCAAGAGACTAAGGATATGCTAGTGAACCAGAAAGAATCAGAGACTATGTTATTACAACTGAAAAAGGATCACAGAGACATCAGTCTACCAGATATCTTAAAAGAGAAGCAGTGCATAGAAACAAGAATAGGATACTTCTACACAAACTGTGTTTTGGATGAGGAAACATAGGTGAATATCATGCTAGAAAGCACTTGGGAAATTTTGGCAAAGCATGATATGGTACCTTCATTGGGAAGCATAGGCTTGTTTAAAGGAAAGATGATAACCCTATGTGGAAGATCAGTTACTAATGTACCTATGATTGCTCATGGAACATCGACCGAAGAAGAATTTGAAGTCATTAAGTTTGTTGAGAACAATGCTCCCTTTTCACTTTTGTTAGGAAAGACCTGGATTGAGAAAGATCATATTCGAAGGAAAGCAGAGGAGGAAGCCACATAACAGAAAAAGAAAGAATGAAGGGACTTCATAGCCAGAAAAATAGAGCGACTAATACAAGAAAAAGAGGACAAGTCGAAGCAACATAAGGGAAGAGAATTAGTTGTCGAAGTTGAAAGAACACAAGAAGATTTAAAGAACCTGTCCATACAGGAAAGTAATGTATCCACCTCAGAAATTGTAAGAGAAGAGGTATTACACTCGAACTCTTCGAAAGACTCTTAGCAATGTGAAGTTACTACGCTAAGAGAAGATAAGAATAAGAATGGAAAGAGGAACCCAAAGACTTAGATCACAGGAAAAAGGCAAGAAAGCTCAGTAAGAATAAAGCAAGTTTAGAAAAACTGTAGGAGGTTCCAGAGAAGACTTCATAGAAGGCAGGCTTGCAGAACTTAAACCTGGCCAGAATAGCAGAACATCGCAGAATGGCACTTTTCCTCGACGAAGCTATATGACCATTGGAGGTGTCCAGATCGTTAGAATGATGCTCTAGAACGGCTAGAAATGCAGTTATTTCTGAAAAGATCGCCATTGGACCATTAAGACCGTGCCATAACGGATGGAATCATATTGATTGAGGCATTCATGACTGCTGGAGGAATCTATTACTACATTGCTTATTTAACCCGTTGAACACTGTGATAGGACCACTTTTTGCAAACCGAGATATCCGAGCTAATAGAGAAGTGGTTGCATAGCACGTTGTACTTTCTAGACCTCGCCATTGATTCAATTACCTTGAGTGTCCATTCGCCTACCCGAGTTATTTTATTACAAGTGTGAATGTTGGGCGAGCATGGCACGGTAGAGAAATCTATAGAAGAGATCTTGATTGACCTCATGGCTGAGAAAGTCATGTCTGTAGGTATATAGGCATCGTCGACGGATAGATTTCAAGCATCCCCCTCGATTGCATGTCGGTCTAGCGGAACCATGATTGAGAAAAGAAGCAAGCACCACGACAATCTAGTGAACGCGAAGCAGATCCTGTCAGTCTTGCCTAACTACATCCCTCCTATGGTTGGCGCAGTTATTCATGACAACATCCCACGTGATTTTGAGTACATGCTCATCACTGTGTACCTTCTGAAGGGGATATGCGTAGTCGGAACGTAGTTGGGACTGATCCCAACTCTCAAGATCAATGATTTCAACCTTGGAGACCGAAAGAACTATGTGATGCTCACACCACATAGGTGCCTGAAGAAAAAAACTAGGAAGAAGCCCAAGATAGTCTCCCAGTTGTGGATCAAGGATATTACGAGATCGACAATCTTAAACGTGATGAAGATCCCCCACTTTGAAAGACATCAAGAGGTTAACGTGTGCGTTAAAATCCTCCTGTCATGCTATCATGGAGGGTATCTTTGGTTGGATAGGTGCATCACTGTGGATCCGATGCTGATCCACCTGATCACTGGATTGAGCATACAGGGACTGGACCTTCAACAATTCTACCCAGGGAAGGCTGCAGATCACTCCCTGGCACAATGGATCAAGGAGGCGTATGGCGATGTGGAGAAGGGGAAGCGAGGCTACAAGGTAGCCTCCATCCAAGATGGCGCAATGCGCCTAGCTTATTAGCTGATCGCTGGCAATATCGTCATAAAGAACTGGACGACACAAGTCACAGGGTTCGTAGTTGACCTCAAAGGGAAGTGTGTCGAAGGAATGCAGATGAACTAGGCGAGCTACCTCATCAACGAGCTGGATAAGGACTTCCGCGAAGCACAGTACCAAGGGTACAAATTCCACTTCAGTTGGTTATTGGTGCTCATTGCCTTTGTTGCTTGGGAGATGCCAGAGGGAGCGACATTCCCAGAAGTCAAGCCATCAAAGCCATTGGCGACGAGGTTCACCACCTTGTGTTATACGAGCAATATGGAGAAGCAGTGGCAATCAAATGCGATGTTCCACGCTTACTACCTATAGCTAAAGAGCGCCATTGAAGCATTTCCGTGGATGACCCCGAACACTTTGCACACATACATGCCGCTAGCAAAGTTCCACGTAGATCGAAACTTCATGTACATCACTATGCGCAGGGATGAAATCAAGGAGGAGATACAGTCCTACTATAAATTGATCGATGAAGACATGGAGGAGATAACCAAGGGATGACCATCCGAATTGCTTGTACCGGTCAAAGATGTAGAACTCTCTGATCCCGACATCATTGGAAGTCCTTTGGTCACCCGGACTGAGTATGATGGACAGAGTAACGCAAAGAAAAAGAAGAAAAAGAAGAAAAAGGAGGAAGTGTAGGACATAGACAGTGAGGAGAAGGAAAACACATCAGAGGAAACTGCACCTGACTCACTTGCAGGAGGAGGAGTTGACGAAGTAAACCAAGAGGAGGAATGGGAAGAATACAAGCAAGAAAAGGGTGAAGTAACACCGCCAAAGGATCCCCTCACCACAACAGAAGCATCATAGAAGAGAATTGTTTCCCCGGAGAAACCTTCGGCAAGAAAGAAGGCCCGAGCCAATAAGCCTCAGTCGCAGAATGTGCTCACAGTGGACGATATCCAGTTCATCATCACAGCTGTAGAAGATGCCTAAGAGGATATCCTATAGAGACATGAAGTGAAGCAAGAGACACTGTATGAAAGAATTGAGAAAGAACGGAAAGACATACAAAAATCCCTATACTCGAGCCGCGCAGTGTCTATTGCACCGTCGTCATCAGAAATTCTAGAATTGGGGGATGAGCCCACCCAATTACGAAGGCTAGAAGATGAAACCAAGTCTCAACTTCGTCGAGTCCAAGAAGAAAAGGAGCAGGCCACAGAGGCCTTGAAGCAAGAAAAGGAGGTTGCCTTAGAGAAAATTCGGGTTATGCAACAAGAGAAAGATGACATCAGGGTGAAGTTCGAAGGGGAAAAAGAGAAGATGAAGAAAGAAAAATACTAGATGCTAGCATAAAAGACTGTGGTCAAGGAGGCAGTGACTAGAGCACTCCACTCTGTGTCGGGTTTGGCACAGGAGGAACCAGAGTTCACCGAGATACAAGTGGGGAATCTCATTGAAGCCATTCAATAGCTTCAAGCAAGAGTAGCAGAGATCGAAATCCAAGCAGTACCTAGCACTCCGCAATAAGTGCAGGATTAGAGGGAAGAAACTGCCAAGGGTGCATTAGAAAGAATCAGGGTGTTGGCCTCATAATGTAAGCAACTAATTAATCGAAGTGCGCAGACCTATGAGCACCTTGCAGAAGACCCGGAGTTGAGGAAATTGGAGGCACAACTCCAGGACGTGAAGTAGTAGGCGTCCATAGTGAAAGCATAGATGAAGTTGCTTACTGTAGTCGAGAAGATGAAGAGGTCGCAGGAGCAGCGCATAGTTCAGCAGCAGGTCACTGCCATATAGAGAAAGGTTATGGAGGTGACACAAAGACTCCAGTCGGTGCAGGACAAAGCCTACACACTTTTTGAAGAGATCGAGAGACAAGGCTCATAGTTGGAACAAGTGGTTGCAATAGTAGAAAAATGCCTGGAAGGGCTTCTCACCGAAAAAGTGATTCAGGAGTTTGTCGAACAAGAGGCTCTGGTGAAGCAGCAAGTCAAGGCAAATCGAGCTAATCTCGAGGCCTTCAAAGTAGTGTTGCCCAGATTAGAGTGACTCAGGACAAGTCACAAGTGAGTGTTGGGGGCCTGTTGGCCCTCGACCAAGTTTTGAGAGAACCTTGGTCATGTATGACCATTTTTGGGACTTTGAAAAGCTGGTCGAAGATGCAACGCCTAGGCGAAGCGGATATCGCGGGATCTCACTCATTTTGTGGGATTTTTGGGTTTTAGGGTTTATGTAACGGGTATGGGATGTCAGCCCTTGGGTTTACCCATGCTTAGGCCTTGTTGTAATGTATAAATAAGTAGATAGGACCTAGAGCGAAAAGAGTCTAAGTTGGCTTTGTGCAAGAATATGTAAAGGCTACTAAGTGTGAAGAACAGTTGTTGGCTTTTGTGCATACAGTGTGTTGAGACTTGCATAAGTGCAAGTGATTGTAAGAGGCTTTGTGCCTTGACCTAGTTTTGAGGAAGGTGGATCTAGTGTGAGATCACCTGTCCAGTGCGAAGCTGCACTCTGTGGCTTTGTGCATGGGAGATAAAGAATGTAGAAAGATTGAATATCAATAAAGAAGAAGAAGAGTTGGTGGACGTAGTGCCACACTGGAGTGAACCATGTATATCCTGTGTTGTTGTGATTTGTACAATGTTGTTCATGTATTTATTTGCTTAGTATCGATGCATGATAGGTAGATCCATTGATGCTTAGTGATTTATATATGAATAAATGTTAGATCTTCTCTGATGCTATGTGCTAAATGATTAGATGTGCTTAAATCTTGATTACTATTGCACTGATCTATAATAAGGGTTAATCTGTGATGTGAATAAGAATCATGACTTAATGCATATTGTTGGCTAAGTTCTTTTTTAAGTATTTTGATCATAGATATTTGTCCCATCGAGGTTGTAGACACTTGAGTCCTACAGCCCCCCCTACCTCTACCTCGGGTGAGACTTCATCTGCTTCGCAGGTGTTTCCGAAAGGGATGGTAGTTAGGGTTTTGTTGGTGCGTTGTTGAAGTGTTGAACCCTAGGTATTCCCCTGTGTGCCAACAACACCCAATGAATTGAATAGGTAAAATAAAGTGTAGCGGGGAGAAAATGAATAGGCATACACAACATCCACCTTCTCCACCCACTCTACCTTTCATCCTCCAACAATCACTTGCCTCGTCTATCTCTACCACCCGCATTCTTGCATCCACCCATCCTACCTCCTCATTAGACATTTGTTCCCCCATCATTATTTTCATGAAAAGTTACTCTTCCCTATAACCATTATCCATCCCTTAACGAGCCAATGCTGAGTTATTCATCTAATTATTCCCCCCATGACTCCAACTGCAATTCCTTGCCCCACTGAATACACACGAAGGGACAGATGGAAACAAGATCAAATGGCCAAGACAGTAAGACGAATTATTGGGGTGGCCTTAATGACATGTGTACTTAACTCAAATATCAAAGGAAAGAAAGTGCATCTACCAGCAGACGAAGAGACAGAGGAAGCACAAAAAAAACTCCACAATATTTGCATGTTGTTGTTTTATTCAGATGTATTCTATTTTTAGTCAAATATTATAAGAAGTCCAATGGTTTTCAGTTGTGACAGATTTTGTATAAATACATAGATTTTAGATCTATTCCATGATGCTTCTTGCCGAATGTAATAAAGAAACTCTTTTTTGAGTATTAATACAAGTGCAGACAAAGATTCTAAGTTTTGTTCAATTTGAGTTATGTGTTCCCAGTGTGTTTCCATTTCTCTGAATTTCTTTATGTAATTCTTGAAGAGTGATTGATTGCAATTTAGTACTACATCTACTGTGATCATATTATACCATGAGTTCATTCAGTAAACATTTTTTCCTCTATTATTACTGTGAGTAAAACAAGACCCGCGATCTGTGTGAATTACTGCATTCTTATATCATGTTCAAGGGTGCATCTTCTACTTTTCTTCTACTGCAAACAAGATGAGACTTATCTGTAATTGATACTTGACTTTGTTTTAATAGTTTTGTAAATCTTTCTACATCATTTGACATTATAATTGCGACTTAGATAATGAGATACATCCTCAGTACTGTCTTATTATTAATTTCCTTTAAAGATTATTTATCAGAAAACTGAAGGTAAAAAAAAGAACTCATAAAAACATTTCATTTAAAACCTTTGATGCATGCCATTATTCTTTGAGCCTTAGAATCAATCTCAGGAACAACATCTTTTTGGTGTTGTTATTGGTGACGGAGAAACAAAATCATTTTTCCCTGGGAGAACGACATGGTAAAGTTTGGTCTTTGACGATGAAAAAAGATTGAATACGTGAATAAGGATTACTTCATTTTTCACCTGACGACTCCACCATAGTCAAAACTGGCATTCAGTCAAAAGAATACCATGAAAAACCCAGACGAAAGGAAAACTACACCAGTTTTGGATCTCGAAAAATTGTTGAAACGAAAGGGATATCTCCGACAAAATTTTGCGTCGGCAGGTAAGGTCCATCAAACTAGAATTACGCAAGTTAATGTTAAAATTACCACTGAAGAACTAACCCCTAAAGAAAGTTTTAAACAAGTTCATTTTGCAGAAGCATCAACAAGTAAACCTGAAATTACGCTTGAAACTCCAGGGGTAATTATTCCCGAAATAAAATTTGAGATTAACCAGACCATCCATGTTTCATTGATAGATACTTTTACCAGTGAGAACAAAGGATCTGTTTAAATCCCCACTATTATTAACACTCACCCAATTATTTCCCTTCCTGAGGTAAAAATTTATGTTTCTCGAAATCCTGAAGATTATTTTCTATACGCGGATTCCTCCCCTATCACTTGTCCTATCTATATATTAGGTAAACCTGAGGATCCGAGCTCAAGTGTTTATTTTACCCCTCATCTAGATATTCCATCTTCTCATGATCATTTTCCCAAAATTCATTCACAACATCCCAAAGTGGTCAAAAGATCAATAGATCAGTCTTTAAAAATCTCCTTTTTAGTCCCCGAGTTTCGTCTCCTAGGTTTTCAATGGCCGGTGCTGGAGGTGATGGTGCTAGTGGTGTTGGAGGTGCAGGGGCTTCTGGACAATCTCAACCCCCTGGGATCTTTGCCAAGGTCGCCGCTAGATATGCTCCCTTAGTCCTTCCTGTTGTCCTGCATGATTTACCTGAAAAATTACATGAAGAACCTCCCCAAATTCATGGGAGAAGGGGATCTAATAAAAACAAAGCATATAACCTTTTTTGATCAATTTGCTGATATTCTTGGCATTGAGCACGAGGATGTTTACACAATACTGTTAGTACATACTTTTGAAGGATAGGTAAGAACTTGGTTCAGAGGACTTCCAGTAGGCTCTATATGTTCATATGATGATCTAGAAACTTCCTTCCTAAGGCAATGGGGCGAGAAAAAGGATCATCTTTATTACTTAACCGAATTCGGAGCCTTGAGAAAGAAGAATTCTGAATCATTCCTAGAATTTATCCAAATATTTAATAAGCTTTATCAAAAAATCCCAACCGAAGCTAAACCAACCTTCTCAACCAACTGCAAAAGTCACTTTTGCAGGGGATTTTGATTCTGATTTCTCTTTACTTTTGAGAGAAAGAAGATCCACTACTTTAGTGGAGATGCAAGATGATGCCATAGAAATTGAGTCCAATATGATGGCATCTGAGAAATTGAAAACTAAGGTTGAGATGGGAGCCGGAGAACCCAGGCATTTTAAAGAACATGCAAGACCCTCTAGATATGGAAAGTCCGTAGAGGAAAAAATGGTCGAGATGGACAAAATTATTATTTATCAAACAAAATTTCTAGGATGGAAATAGAACAAGACAAACCTGATCCATACGTTAGGAATCAATTCAGGAGAAACCCTAATCCTCAGATACAACAAAGACAACTAAAAAATGAGGATCAAAAGATTCAAGCTTCGTTTAAAACTGAGAATTTCATGCAGATAGATGAAGTGAAAGATTATGAAGAATTAGAAGAAGATCTAAACAACCTCAACGATGATGATCTTGAGCCTCACCTAACCAAACAGGATTATGAGAAATCCTTAGACCTGGAATCTTTGTTTAATAATGATGAAAACATCAACAATCTGGGGGACTCTACGTACAAAGGTCTCGCTGACTCGATATTGGCTGAGCTTCAACATAAATATGATTTGAGGCCAAGAGAAAAAAGTTCTACAAATATTCCACCGAAAAATATTTTATCATGAAACAAAGCAAATGAGGCAGCAATTACAAAACCATCAACTGAGACACAAGCTGCCCGAACAAAGCAAGTTGAAACAAAAGCAGTACAAACTAAGAAGCCAAAAAATATAGAGGTTGAGATTCTGACCAAGGAAATTGAAAAATCAATTGGGACTTTCAATTTAGAGAATGAACTTAATAAAATTAAAATTCCAATGCCTCTAGTTGAACTTGCTAGGAACTCGATCTATAAAAAACAAATTGCTAAAGAAATAAAGTTTTCTAATGCTGCATTTCAAGCTGATGCTATCAATTTGCAGAAGGAAAAACCTACAATCATTTTTGGGCCACACATTGAAAACAATAAGGACGTTGTTGCTTCATTCTATATTACATTGATTGTGCATGATCATTTACTTCACAATTTCATGTTGGACTTAAGAGCCTCGTGTAATTTAATGCCTAAGATTATCATGGAAAAATTGGGCCTTGAAATTACCAGACCTTATTAAGATTTGTACTCATTTGATTCTAGAAAGGTTAAGTGTCTAGGTATGATTAAATATCTAGTTATAAACCTTGCTCAAGTTCCTGTGAAAAGTATCCTTATGGATGTGGTTATTGTTGATGTTCCTGCCAAGTATGGTATGCTTATATCCAGATCTTGGGGCGCCAAGTTAGGAGGATCGGTTTAGCTAGACATGACCTATGCTACAATTCCAAATTTTGGTGGACAATTTACTCGGTTGTATAGAGAAACTAGACTGACGTATACTGTAAGAGAACCTCAAAACCCCAATAAATACCTAGTCTATGTTGTTGATCAATACTTAAGAAATTATATATTATCTATAGATGATGATTTTGAGGAATGTATAGAAGAAGAAAATAAAAAAACAGAAATTTCAAAGAAAAATATAAATTTTAGAGAAGGGATGTGGAAAATGTTCTTCGATGTTGCCTCATCCTGTGAAGGAGCAGGAGTTGGAGTGTTGTTTGTGGCTCCAGGGGATGAATACATTATACCTTTCTCTTACAGATTACAATAGGGCGTTGATTATAGTAATAATGTCTGTGAATATGGAGCTTTAGTCTTAGGATTAGAAGCTGCAAGAAATTAAAAATCGAGCATATGATAGTTTATGGTGATGCTGAGCTCATTGTAAAAAAAATAAAACAACAATATCAAGATAAGAATCCTAGATTGGGATCGTATAGAAATTGTTCCTAGGATCTTATAGAGAATTTATTCTCGTCCTTTAATATTCACTCTATTCCAAGAATGCAAAATCAACAAGCTAATTCTTTGGCCAAAGATGCTACGAATTTCATACCACCTACTATTTTGAAATTTAAATATCACATCGATATGAGACATAGACCTTCGATTCCAAATAGTGTTCAGCACTGGAAAGTGTTTGAAGACGACGAACAAATAAACGGTTCCTGGAAATGGTTGATGAGTTTTCTGAGGCCCACATAGATCAAGAAAATCAGAATGATTCTGCTTGGATTTTGCAAGAAGGAGAGAACCCAGAGAAGTTCCAAGACAAAATTGAAAATCACTGCATGCTCTTACTTAAAAACAATCAAATTCCCAGAGGCTTGATCCTCTTAGAAAGATTGGTTGACCAGGATGATATACCTTTAAAGTCTACTTTGCGACCTCAACTCGAAGAAGTTCAAGACTGTAATGTAGGAACTGATGAAGATCCCAAAATGGTCAAAATATCAAAATACCTTCCGGCCCAAATAAAGAGTAAATACGCTGAGTTACTCAGATAATATAAGGATGTTTTTGCATGGTATTATGATGATCTAAAAACTTATGATACTTCTATTATTGAACACAAGATTCCCTTAAAACATGGTATTAAACCTCTTAGGTAGAAGCTTACACAGATAAACCCAATTCTTCTGCCAGTAATAGAAAGGGAGGTTAAGAAACTCCTTGATGAAAAAATCATCATTCCCCTCAGATAATCTAAATAGGTGGCCAATTTGGTCCCTGTTAGAAAGAAGAAGAACAAAATAAGACTCTGCGTTGATTTAGGAACTTAAATCGGTCTTCTCTTAAAGACAACTACTCTCTCCCACAGATGGACCACGTTTTAGAGAAGGTAGTAGGGGCTAACAAAATTTCTATGATTGATGGTTTCTCAGGATATAATGAGATTGTTGTTCATGAAGATGATAGAGAAAAGATTGTGTTTACCACTCTATGGGGAACCTTTATGTATGATAAAATGCCTTTTGGTTTGATGAATGCAGACGCAACTTTCCAAAGAGAAATGGATATCGCGTTCATCGGTGAGAGAGACAATTTTTTTGTTATTTATCTAGACGATCTGACATTTTTTTCCAATTCATATGCAGAACATTTGATGCACCTTAGACAAACTTTTGAAAAATGCAGAAAATTTGGTTTGTCTCTTAACCCCAAAAAATCACACTTCGCTATGCAAGAAGGTAAACTTTTAGGTCATATAATTTCAAAATATAGAATCAAGGTTGATCCTAAGCGAGTTAAGGCTATTGACCTGATTAATATTCCTACAAATAGAAAAGAGATTCAATCTTTTTTAGGTAAGATCAATTTTTTGAGAAGATTTATTCCTAACTTTGCTGAAATAATCAAAATGATTACAGATATGCTAAAAAAGGACAACAAGGTGAAATGGAATGCAGAGGCCAAAGCATCTTTTGAGCATGTTAATAAATATATAGGAGAGGCACCAGTATTGGTAAGTCTGGACTATACAAAAGAACTCTTAATCTCCTCTTTCGCTTCTGAACATATTGTTGCAACAATGCTCCTTCAAAAGAATGAAGAAAGATTCGAAAAATCAATAGCCTTTTTCAGCAAAAGCCTCAGAGATGCAGAGCTAAGATAGAATATTCTTGAAAAACAAGCTTATGCAATGGTAAAGGCTCTCAAGGCTTTTAGAACATATGTCTTGCACTCCAAAATAATTGCTTATGTGCCAACAAATGCAATTAAAGATATCTTGGTTCAACCAGACAGTGATGGGTGAAGAGGTAGATGGTTGGCTAAAATTCAAGAGTTTGATCTAGAAGTGAAACCAACCAAGCTAGTGAAAGGTCAAGGTCTGGCAAGGCTATTGGCTGAATCAAATTTCAGAGCACTGTGAATAAATAACTTTGAATCACATGATTTTCTCCTAGATATAGAGGAAATAAACGATCAAGAACCTATAATTCATATTGAAGATAATTTTTCTTCCTCTGCCTGGTACCATGATATTGTTACATACCTCTTTACTCTTCAATGCCAAAATGACATGACTCCTTCTAAAGCAAGAAATTTAAAGCTACATGTAATTAAGTATTGCATCATTGATGGCAAGCTATACTGGAAAGACCCTCTGGGTTTCTTATTATGTTGCCTGACAAAATCTTAAACAAAAGGTGTCATTGGTGAGTTTCATGAAGGAATATGCAGAGGACATCATGCCTATAGAGAAACAAATTACAAGATTTTAAGGGCAGGATATTATTGTCCAAATCTATTCACTGATGTGAATGCAAGGGTTAGATCTTGCAATTCATGCCAACTATTCGTTGGCAAGCAAAATCTCCCTGCCTTACCTTTAATTCCAGTACAAGATGAATCTCCTTTCGAACAATGGGGCCTAGACTTCATCAGAGAAATCCATTTGCAATCAAGTGATCAACATAGATGGATTCTAATCGCTACCGATTACTTTATGAAATGGGTTGAAGACATTCCAACTTGGAATGCTATAGATTCGGTAGTAATACAATTTTTGGAAGAAAACATCCTAGCAAGATTTGGTTGTCCTCGAAAGATAGTCACTGATAACACTCTGGATTTTAAGTCTATGGCAATGATCAATTTCTGTCAAAAATACAATATTGTTTTAGGTCATTCTATAGCTTATTATCCTTAGGGAAATGGGTTGGCTGAATCATCAAACAAGATCTTGATGACTATAATAAAAAAAAAAATTGATAGAAAATAAAAAAGATTGGAATATCCACTTAAAGTATACCCTATGGGAAAACCAAATTGGCACCAAGAAATCTCTAGGTATGTCTCCTTTCCAATTGGTTTCTGGTACTAACGTTATCCTTCCTATCAATCTTTCTCTTCCTGTGATGAAACTCTGGCAGGATGCAAACGAAGAGCCAAACAAAGTTACGAGAACAATGAATCAAATCATCGAAGTTCAACAGAACATAGTGGAAGTGGATGATAAGCTTCAAAAGTACCAAGATAATATGAAATCCCTTTTCGTTAAAAATCCAAAGACAACATGTTTCTTCCGGGTGATTTAGTTTTAAAATGGGAGGCTAGAAAGGAAGATGCAGGGAAACATGGAAAATTTGATCATGTCTGGTTCAAACCATTCAAAATTGTAGCTGCCGAGGGAAAAAACTCATTCTCACTGGAGAATCTTGATGGAGAAATTCTTGACGCTCTTATCAATGGGCATTATTTAAAACATTTCATGCAGTAGTCACATTTCGGATTTCCATTGTATATATCGGATTGGATTGACATTGGCTATTTTAATTTTCAATTTTTCTTTCCTTTTTGTAAATTATCCGAATCATTTGATCATTGGTTGTAAATATTTTTAATAAATTTATGATTGCTCGACATCATTGAAATTAAAAATAAAAACATCTGTATCACATGTCATCTCTATTCTACAGGATTTTCTGACATTTTTCATTTTATTCCTTTTGCAGAATATATCTTGTTGAACAGGAGATGAGGCTGAATAAAAATTTGACACTCATTTTCCAAATGCTTTATTTCTCTAAAAACAGGTGATAAAATAATAATCTGCCTTACTGAAAGTTCAAAAGGAAAATGAGGTATGAATTCCTACTCTTCTAGTTCAAATAAAATTTTAAGAAAATTCTTTTGAAATGAATGTGACGGAAGTTTCACTCATGATAATATTATAACCTGACCTAAAAATCAGAGAGGTATAAAATTACAACTTAAAATGTCATACTGATAAATTCTAAAGCCATCTCCGAAATAAAAATGAAATAAAAATAAATAAGCTCGAAGGAAGTCTGAACTAAATACAAAAACTTGTGTAGGATTAAGATATTTTGTGTCAGATTCTCCAAATCCTCGATTTGGTTATTTTTACTTATCCCCAAGTTCTTATCTACTTCAGATTTTTTTTCTTAGTCTTCATAGAAAGAAAGAAACTCACCTGGACTTTGAGAACTTAAAAACATATTTTCAAAACAATATTAGGCAAAAATCTTTATGTTCCTTTGATTTTAATTGAAAAAGTATGTCTAGGCTAATCCCGATAATTTTAGCTCTTCTATTGGACATTAAACTGACTAATTCTCTCAAGGTTGATTCCCGAAAAGATTAAAATCCCCATAAAAAATTTCCTATAGGCGAAGGTGTATTGAAAATTGGAAGAAAGTTAGTTTCAGAGTATCCTTAAAATTGTTGACAGACCTTTCGTTCCAAAATTTTAAATAGATATCATCCCTTGTATGTGACATACAAATTGATTTCCCCCACTTCAAAATATTAAGATACAAGACATATGGTGAAAGGAAATTCATAATTTGATTGCCCCCATCTTTTCCAAAAGAGATGGTGAAAGAAAATTCATAATTCGATTGCCCCCATATTGTCCAAAAAAGATGATATAAGGAAATTCATATATTGATTGCCCTCATCTTAACAAAATGCAAAAGTGCTAATTGAAGTGGTGAAAGGAAATTCAATGGGAGAAGTAGATAACTTCACCGGGGTACTGAACGAGCTCCCTAGCAGTGAAGCAATATCTATAATATTTGTAAGGTTGTCATACATATCAATATATAATACTCTGTCATCTAGTTCTCTTTCCGGTGATATTTACATCATGAACCAACTAGGGATTCCCTGAATAAATTGTTACATTTTCTTAACCTTGAAGTAAATGAAGTTGGTCGAAGACTGATATTTTAGTTAAAGTTATTTGGATTATCTTAAACAATTCTAAAATCAATTTTAAGAAAAGGAAATTTTAAACAACCCAACTTGAGAGCAATCATTAAGTATGCTTTGAAGGTTTTTGAGATTTGGTTAAGTTCATTTTTCTATGTATGATTAATTCTTAAATAAATCTGGAAATTTTTTTCCGAAAAGCAATAATGACTCCATTTACCCAATAAAGGAACTTGGTCTACTATTCTTTCACGCCTCACAAGGAGCCACAATCCCCTAGATGCAACCTATGTTGGAACACGAATACATTTGAGCTTTTGAAATTTATATTTCACCTCTTAGAAATAAAATTTTACCCCCCAAAAAGAAAAAAACTTAGAGAGTTGCCATTTAATTTTAAATCAAATCCATTGGTTGTTATTTATCAATAAGGCGCTCGCAATATCTACCGTTGATGAGTTTCTGTAATTTGATCTAACGATTCTAATGATCTTCGAACTGTTGGAGCCGCTTGAGTTTTAAAAGAAAGCTTGCAACGGTCGCTTCAGAGCTCTGTGCTTCGGGTGTTCCAAAAAACCCAAACAACGAAAACCCCAAAATTTCGAAACCCAAAGATAACCGCCCATGACTTTTCCTAAAGAACTCACGAACATGAGTCATAAGACACGTGTCCTTTAAAAATATTTCCTTGAGTTGACACATGGCACTCATTTTTGACATCTACATAGGATGATTCGTACGTTTTCAAGTGACATGTGGAACCTCTCTTTTATTGACACGTCATCAGAATGACGTCACCCCTGCCACGTCACTCCGAGAGATTACTCTTCGGGATTTTTTTATTTCACAATCCCTAGATTATCAAAGCATCAAAGTAAAGTGATTACAAAAAGTAAAAAAGGTTTTCAAGGAATTAATAAAACGATTAGCGACTTTAATGAGTCATGATTAAGAGTTAATTAGTTACTTCGCAGTTTCGGATTTCAGAAATTTTCCCTTGTGTTATTTTCAAAACCTCCGAAGTCCGAACTTCTGAAATACTTAAAGTTAATACAACTTTTTAAACATGATTAATTAAGACTTAAGAGTGATTACTCATAAATTAATTACTTCGCAGTTTTGAATTTCAAGAAATTTCTCTTCTACTATATTCAAAACTTCCGAAGTCCAAACTTACGAAACACTTGAAGTTAATACAACGTTTTAAACATGATTAATTAAGACTTAAGAGTGATTACTCAAAAATTAATTACTTCACAGTTTTAGATTTTGGGAAATTTCTCTTGTGCTATATTCAAAACTTCCGAAGTCCGAACTTACGAAACACTTGAAGTTAATACAACGTTTTAAACATGATTAATTAAGATTTAAAAGTGATTCCTCAGAGATTAACTCCTCCATGAATTCATACTTCGAGAGATTTCCACCCTGTCACATCCAAAACTCTCGAACGCGAACCGTCGAAGCATTAATGACATTTATGATGGATTAAGGTTAATGATTTCAAATAAGGATTGAGAATCGCCAGGTAATGAATTCCATTAAGTTTAATACATTTTTCGTCAGTAAAGATATACAAAGATCAATAAATTTTTTGAATAAAGCACTTCGAATTTCAAAGTCATTTTTACCATTTGCAATTAACAGTTTTTATCCAGTGTATAACTTACAGACTTCTCTTGTCACAGGTCAACTAATTATGTTTCCTTGAGGATTATGGCACCAAGAAAATATTCAAAGAAGTTTGATGCATCAGGTGATGATTCAAATCCAAACACAAATGTTCTATCAGACACAACTCTGCGAGTTGTGGACACCATTTAAACTTGGAAGCAGGTTTTTGATGCCTTGGAGCATGAGATCATCAACTGTTCAGATGACTCTGTCGAAGAAGACAACGATTCATTTACAGCTAAGCTTGGACATGTAGTGCAGTCAGAACTACATAAGATCGCTACACGACCAAGAATCATACCCTACAACGATATGATAAACTGGGCTTTGGAATATGTTGACATCCAAACCAGGAGCGTCATCAACCACCAGCAGGTCCCCGTCGGCTCTTTCTGGCCAGAGCACCTACAAGTAGTGTACAAGATTTCCCCTACCCCTAAATACACTTACAATGCCGCATTTATTCTAGAGTTTGAGAGAAAGGAATGCACCCAATACGCTAGAAATAGTCATGATATAGTCAATACCTTGTGGGGACATCCGAAAAATTTCAGATCCGACGCTCATGGTATGTACGCCACGACGCCTATAGACACTCATGAGTTGCAAGGAGAGTCAAAACTCATGCCTCCTTCACATGAATCTGGACCTACAAGATCTGAGCCAAATTTCCCCGCTAAGCACAAAGTTGAGGAAGTCCCAAAAAGCTCAGAAGTGTTATTTCATGAAATAAGAGCGTCACTATCAGAACTGAAGGATCCACAAGTGTTAGCTCGGTTCGAAGCCTCCATGAATCCAACACAAGTTATTCCTCATTCAACGCCCACTACTCTTGCTGGCACCCCGAATACAATAGGACAAAAACCTTCCACAACAATTATGTCTCCTATTACATCATTAACCCCTTTGTAGACCAGCTTCAGAAATCCTAATTTTGAACTCACTTTTGTAGGTGATCTCACTCCTATATTTCCCGAAGAGATGCCTCCCTTAGATTTATTCTTTAGTAAGAAACGAAAATCCATCGTGAAGAGAGAATCTCACCAAAAGGATGGAGTTATCACTAAAAGGCAAAGACTGGTGTATGACGGGAAAGTCCATGATGGTCCAGAGTTTGCAAAAGAAGTTGGAGGTTCGTTAGGAGATTTTGTCACTGCCAATCAATGGTCAGTGGAAAATTTGACCGATCAACTATGACAGAAGTGCCTCTTGGTAGAACAATTGAAAAGTGAGATATATAGTACATAAAATACTATCAGAAGCAGGATGAACCAGGAATTTGAGAAAATCAGGGCTAGTGATCAACAACAAATTAAACAGCTACAAGACAAACTTGAGTTGCTCTACCAGAGTTCACAAACAAGCAAAGGATTGATCACTCAGTGTGACAATGTGATTGAGCAATTGCAGGCCAGACTAACCCTAACAGAGAACACAACGATAAACATTTCATCCTTCAAAGCACAAGCATCAAAAGTAAATGAGAGGTTGGAAGTTTCCCATCAAGAACTCTATCTAAAAGTAGATTCTATTCATAAATGCTATCAAGTAGTAGACCTTTCCCTAAAGGATATCTATGTCAAGGAAAAAGAGGCCTGCTCAACCCAATCTAAGTTTCAAGAAGTTCTCATATGGATGCAGAAAGCTAATCCCCCTGGTTTTCCTCTTCTCTCTCATTCTGAACAAGTAAGAGGTGAAATGGCCCTAAAAGCCCGGGAAACAAATCTGGAAGAAGGAAAGAGACTTTCGAGAGATGTAAAATAGGCTTTCATATAGGCGTTGTCTTCATTAAATAAAAAGTTGATTGAGTTCGAAGAGAATAATATCTCAGAGGCCTTGAGGTAGATTGAGATAGAAATGAACCAACAAAGCTCCAGAAAGAACATGGAATCTACTTAGGAGGCCATCCAAGAGATGAGACAGATTGATTTGCTTAAGATCAATGAATGGTTGGTCAGTCCAAGTTCATAGTTGAAGAGGTGAATAATATCCAGGAGAAGCTGCCAAAAATACAGAAGAAAGTGTTCATTTTTTAACTAAATGAAAGGATTGAGCCTTCAAGGTTTGTAGAAGCATTAATGGACAGGTGCACCCAATGCATTGGACATGGAAAAGAAAGTGTAGCAGGAAGAAAATTATTAGGCATACACAATTTCCACCTTCTCCATGCACTCTACCTTTCATCCTCCAACAATCACTTACCTCGTCTATCCCTACCACCCACATTCTTGCATCCACCCATCCCACCTCCTCATTAGACACTTGTTCCCCCATAATTCTTCTCGTGAAAAATTACCCTTCCCTGTAACCATTATCCATCTCTTAACGAGCCAACACTGAGTTATTCATCTAATTATTCCCCCCATGACTCCAATTGCAATTCCTTGCCCCATTGAATACACCCGAAGGACAGATGGGAACAAGATCAAATGGACAAGACAGTAAGCTGAATGATTGGGGTGGCCTTAATGACATGTGTACCCAGCTCAAAGATAAAATAAAATAAAGCGCATCTACCAACAAACGAAGAGACAGAGGAAGCACCAACAAAACTCCACAATATTTGCATGATGTTGTTTTATTAAGATGTATTCTATTTTTAGTCAAATATTGTAAGAAGTCCAATGGTTTTCAATTGTGATAGATTTTGTATAAATGCATAGATTTTAGATCTATTCCAAGCTGCTTCTTGCCGAATGTAATAGAGAAAATATTTTTTGAGTATTAATGCAATTGTAGACAAAGATCCTAATTTTTTTTCAATTTGAGTTATGTGTTCCCACTGTGTTTCCATTTCTCTGAATTTCTTTCTGTAATTCTTGAAGAGTGATTGATTGAAATTTAGTACTAAATCTACTGTGTTCATATTATACCGGGATTTCATTCAGTAAACAAATTTTCCTCTGTTATTACTATGAGTAAAACAAGATCGGTGATCAAATCCAAGAAAAGGGAACTAGCAATGTTAGTGGCTATATGGATTATACTGACGGATGGCCCGAGCTAGGGAAACTGGAACCCTAGCCGCGCGCACAGGCAGCCTCGGCCCTCTCGGCGGCCAGGCTTAGCTTGGGCGACTCCTCTCTAACCTGCTCCGGGACGATCGCTGGCAGCATTATCGGTTCAGAGCGGCCCTGTTTTGAAGATCTGAAGGCCATCGGTGCATTCAAGCCGTGACTCGACACCCTCATCACAAAAATCGCGTTTTAGCACGCAGGGGCGGGAGGAAACGAATCAGTTCGGGCTTTGTTTATGGAAACCCCATCCATGGACGCTGGTGGGGGCGCCATCCCTAACCCTTTCCCATTACCAGAACTGGAAGCATTCAGGAAGCTGGTCGCGGCAGCCTCCAAGAGAACGCCGTCAGCAGTGCAGCAGAAATTCGTGAAGAAACTGGACAGCATTCCCAGTGTTGAATTGCCTTTGGAAGAAACATGCAGAACGACAGTCAACTTAGCAGACAGGGGACTTATTGGGCAAT
>JASDQU010737051.1:251619-293934 GCA_032191745.1 Picea mariana | reverse complement strand
GGGGCATATTAGATTAGTAATGCTATTTTATTTATGTCGGCTTTAGGCCATTAGTTGTAATTTAGATTAGTAATGTTATTTTAATTATGTCGGCTTTAAGCCATTATTTGTAATTATACCTTCTAGTCTCCTATATATACCAGGGAGACATTTTCATTTTGAATCATCTTGTACTTGAACATTTAAGTGGGGTAAAAGGAGGTTTCCCCCTCGAAGAGGCTTATTATCTAAAATTATCTCTTTTTCAAGGCATTGAGTACTTTTCCTGAGGTTTTTATATGCTATATTGATGTTTGGTTCTTAACATAGGATTTGGCTTGAATAGGTGAAACGGACCTTTGTTATATGAGAGGTGAACTTATTAAGGGGATATGATTGCATAAAAAAAAGGCTCAAAAAAGGTTTTTAACACATCAAATAAGGCAAACACAGAATGCGCAGCCAAAATAGAGCAACAGGCTTTGCGTAGCGAATGATACCACACAAGGTTGTGTAACGAGGGAAATCTGCACAATGTTTTCATAGCGAGGGGGATCGTTTGTGTGGTAGAGGGATTTGAAGCTTTCTTAGGAGACTATAGATTATGCACAGGTCATGACTGCAATGAAAGTAAATAAACTATGGAAAATATGCATACATGAGTGGATAAGAAGTGGATTTAAAAAAGGAAAGTACTCGCCCAAAGATGACAAGACCTCTCAAACCAATTTAAGTGACTTGCGCAACAAATTTGAGGAGTGTGCACTTGTTTGAATCTTTCCAACGTTACAAATGACATGGAGTGTAATCATTGTCCCTTTTTTGACCTCATCAGGTTTGATGATGAACCATGATACCTCTTTTGACATGACTTTCATCCCTAACCTATGACTCAACTTTTGACACACAATTTCCCATTTTGTGACATGATTTTAAACTAGGGACATAAGGACCTTTACAAATATTTCAGCATGATGGACTCTTATACTCCTTGATGGTGTATTATGAGATAGACACAACACTCTTTGAATCAACCTATGACTTAACTCTTTATTGACATGCATATTACCTTTATCTTAAAAATGACCTAAGGATTTTGAGCCATCTCATGAGACAAACTAAACACTGTGAATCGATTAGGAGTGCCTTGGTCTTATCAAGACCAAGGCATGACTTTTCAAATTCTAAATAAACTTTAAACCTTACCCTAAAAATAATGATGGTAACATTTGGCTCCAATGGGGATGTTATCCTCCCAGTGAGGTAGCAAAGAACAACAGACCATGTGCCTGACCATTGGGATGTATTTGACTCAAAAGGACTCTGAACTGATAAACAAAATGTCTGACAAGACTTGACACAAATTAACTAAACTTAGGGCCTTCACTTCGAGCTTCAATTTTTTGTTGATTATTTACTTCAACTGCTTTATCTAAAAAATAAAATGGTTATTTACAATGAAATGGAAAGACTAAAATATTTTCAAGAAAGGTAGTGTTTGAGAAACCTGTCATTCACAGGTCCTCCAACAATGAGATTTCCATTGAGATCCCATAGAAATTAAGCATTTATCCCATGGCATGCAACAATATTGAATGGTCTCAGATAGAGGTGGTCAAACTTCCCATGCTTCCCTTTATCTTCATTTCTTGCATCCCACTTCAGCACCAGATCATCTACCTAAAAATCATCATCCTTTGTATGTTTGTCAAAGGCTCTTTTCATTTTTCCTTGATGCAATTGTGGGTTGTTGAACACTTTTTCTCTCATTTTATACACATGGATAAGTTGATTTATCCTTCTTTGAGCATCATTTGGTTCAACTTCTTGTTCTTGCATCAATTTCATCACTGGTAGTCTTAATGAATTAGGAAAGAGTACCTCTCTACCATATACAATCTGAAAAGGTGATGTGGAAATAGACCTCTTGGTGGTGATCCTATCAACTCACAATGCATAAATACGTTTCTTGTGCCAAGCCTTTTTATTTTCTTGTAGAATCTTCTTAATAATTCTTCTCAAGCTCTTGTTAGATGACTCGGCCAACCCATTACCCTATGGATAATAATTTATGGAATGACCAAGGGTTGTGTTGTAATCACTGCAAAATTTCTCCATTCTCTTGGACTTGAATGTTGTTTCATTATCGATAATGATTTTGACTAGCAAACCAAACCTAGACAGAATATTTCTTTCTAGAAATTGAATGATAACAACATCAATAGCTTTCCTTGTTGGAACTGCTTCAATCCATTTGGTGAAGTATTTTGTGGTTGTCAGTATCCACCTATGTTGAGATAAATGTGGTGGATGGATCTCTCCTATAAAATCAAGGCCCCATTACCTAAATGATTCTTCAATAGAAATAGGTTTTAAAGACAAGGGCTACAGTTTTCTTTTTCTATCAAAAATTTTTCATTCATGACAGCTTGAGACCTCCTTGTAAACATTAGAGAAGATACTAGGCCAATAAAACCCAACTTTTAAAATTTTATGCATTGTGGTCTTCCAATAATGTTGACCCCCAAAGTCACCTTTATGGAATTCTTCAATGGTTTGTTTGACTTCATCTTCTAACAAACAACTAAGAAAAATCCCCCCTGGGTCTTTCCAATATAAAAAGTCATTTAGAATACAAAATTTTGTTGTCTTCAACTTCATAAACATGGCCTTGGTTTTTCTTAATTCGGGAGGAGCTTGTAAATTTCTTAACACATAAATAATATCATCATACCATGGAGATTCAATAAGTTTATGAGATACCTATGGGAATGTGTTGACCCTTGGTTATGGAAGGTTACGGATATTAAATAAATAAGCATGAAGTGCGAACTGCGTGGAAGACAAGCTGACTAAGATTGGGTCAAAGTGGCCAAAAGAGAAGAAATAAGGAGAGAAGTAAGAGAAAGTTGTTGGACGGGGAGATTGAGGAATATAGATTAGCAAGGAAGATGGATCGTGGACAACTCAGCAAGTGAAAAAATCCACCAATGGATGCTTTGGAGAACCTCACAGGAAAGAAGGAAAGACAAGTTGGAGAAGCCCTAAAAACGTGGTTCAAGTTGACCTAGGGTTTTAGACACCTAGGGTTTTGGTATTTAGGGTTTTACACACCTAGGTTTCGGCCAAAGGTTGTTCGAGAGTCATTTTAATGTATAAATAAAGGTCAAGAGGACCAAGTATGGGTTCGATTATGTGATGATGAGTGATTTTTTTTATTATTGAGAGAGAAGTATTGTGTGGTGAGAGAAGTCTGTGTTGTAATATCTTTAGCTGGGTGCGAAGATCGACCCTGCAGCTAGGTGCACAGGGAGGGGATAGAAGAAGAGAAAGAAAGAGAGATATACAAGCTAAGAGTGCATATAGAACTTCATTATTTCATATAATATATTATAAATCATAGTTCTATGGATGTATCCCTAGAGAGGGGGTGAAACACGTATATATTGTTGTTTTGTGTGATTCATGTTGTGTTCTTTTGCCTTCTGATTACTCTATAATTGCATCATTGTATTAGATCAGAGATATAACTATGTGAAGTAGGGTTGAGTTGGTAAACGATAACTAGATTGTTGTGTATTATTATGTTGAATCCACTTTGCCTTTCCTCTGGTTGTAGACACCTGTGTCTTGCAACCCCCTATTGCTACTTCGGGTGAGACTACATCTACTTTGCAGTTGTTTCCGAAAGGGCCAGTAGTTAGGGCTTGTTGGTGCGCTGTTAGATTTGAACCCTAGGTCTTCCCCGGTGCCAACAAATGGTTCTGTTGCCAGGACCGGGATCTTCTTGAGGGAATGTCAAGGTGGTTTCCATCGAAGACAGAGATTCAAAAGTGGATAGAAGAACAAGAAAATGACTTCACAGAATCCAATAACAAGAAACCTAATCTTAGCAAAGAGGATTGGTTGGGAAAGTATATCTCTACCGATATACATGAGATTTTCTTTGGAGGAATTCATAAGGAGCTATATGAGTGGCTAGCCAAATTAGAAAATATCTATTTTGAAATCAGACTCAGACCACCTGTGGTTTGGATGTCGACGTTGATCAAGAAGGTCAAGAGAGTTGATAACGCCATGTCAAGAGAAGACAATCACTGGTTTTATAGTACCATTGGAGGGTACATTACTGAATTTGCTATTGATAGAGTAGATTCATATAGCCAAGAAGAGAGATATTTATTTAAGGGACCTATAGTAAAACAAATTCATTTTTTGAAGCTGCAGATCAAGATGATACTACATTAGAAGAACATCTTGAAGATACAATAATCGATTGGATTAAATGGATAATGTTCAAGAACTCAGATAGCGACAATGACACAAAGGTTGGACACACGCACAGTGGGAGATCATTTAGAGAAGTTCCTATGGTGAACTTTTTTGAGCATAATCATGAACCACCAGCATAGGAAGAAGGGTTCTACAGTGGAGAAGAAGAAGAGTTACTAAATGAGGAAAATTCAGAGTCCTCTAGGTCAGAAGAAGGGAAGACTAAAGAGCCTCACTGAGAAGAGTAAAAAATTTCAGGAACTGCGCAGACTGTTGAAGTAAGTACTATTACGCCTCATGTTTTTTTAGCAAGATTAAGTAACTAGAGTAACCTAAGTTATTAGAGAACTCAAAGCACTGGTACAAGTGGTTTAGTGCATACTCAGTCAATAACCCTAGGAATATCTATGGCAGATGAGATGAGGTTACCCACCTTTAGGGGAGATGGATCTAAAGATGCCGATCAAAATTGGTTCTTATGTGAAGCTGTATGGAGTATTAAGAATGTTACTGATGAATCTCTTAAGAGAGCTCAATTTAGTACTACCCTGAGAGACCGCACATTGATCTGGTACATGAAGTTCATCCAAGGAGTTGCATAGCTAAAACCGCTGAATGAGATCAAGACTTCGTTGATTTCCGAATTCAAGAAAACCAAGTCGGAGTCACAGTGCATTGTAGATCTAAAGGAAATAAAGAAGAGATTATCTAAACCTATTTGGGAGTTTAATTAGAGGTTTAAGACCCTGATAGGTAATTTGAGTTTTCAGATTCCAGACAAACATAATAAAGAATGGTTCATTGATGCACTATACCACACATCAGAGTCCCTTTGATGCAACAAAAGATCACTTCACAAGATGAGGCATTGGAGATCACCATGAAACTAGAATCAACCCCTATGGGAGAGTCGAGCTCAGGTATGAGTCAAATTTTGAGTCAGCCGACTAGCTTATCACTGCAGGTCAAAGATATGAAAAAGGATAAGGGAAAAGATAAAAGAGAAGATATCTAGTGTATCAGATGCAAATCAGAGGGCCATGACAAGGAGAACTATCCTCTACTCCATGATTACTTGGCTTCAGGATCTCCAAGCCCTCTAAAGAATATTACTCTACCTTGGTACGAGGTATGTATAAATCGACATCACCATGGTGAATGATATTACATGAAAAAATATGTCCATACACCTACAAACCTTTACTACACATTATGTAAATATGTGGGGCATGATGAGAAAGATTGTAGGGATCATGACCTCTGGCATGAAAGATCAAGAGACACATATAGAATTCAGGGCGAATTACAGTAAGAAGGAAATACTACTTAGTTTAAATCCCCAGGAAGAGGAAACTTCAACCCTCATGGTGGATTCAGAGGAAGAGGACAAGGAGGAGGTATGGGTCGAGGTCGAGTTTAGATCATTTGTTATAACTGAACACAACTAGGAAATTTGGCAAGGGACTGTCAGAACCCTTGTACCACTTGCAGCTATTGCAACTCATTTGAACATGTTATTGAAGATTGTTCTGTGATTTTAGCCAAACTTCAGGAGAGATGAAGAGGAAAACCACAAGTACAATTAATCTCATTAGAACCTCGTGAAGTGGATCCTAGAGTTTTTGTTATCACTAGAGGAGGAACTACTACAGGGGAAGATAGGATGACTCC
This sequence comes from Picea mariana, assembly GCA_032191745.1. Classification (NCBI taxonomy): domain Eukaryota; kingdom Viridiplantae; phylum Streptophyta; class Pinopsida; order Pinales; family Pinaceae; genus Picea; species Picea mariana. The sequence continues at coordinate 288,012 of JASDQU010737051.1, read as the reverse complement.
CACAAAGACTATAGACGAATCATGGGTTAGAAGAACTGCAGAGAAGACACTAGAGTTTGATCTGAGGAAATAAAAGCAGATATTTGACGAGGCAAGAAGAGAATTTGGAGGAGATTAGGTTTCTTCATCAAAGGCATAACCAAAAGTGAGAGAATGTGGGATGCCTCTAGCATTCGATCAGTCTGCATCACTGGGAGAAGGAAAAGAGGTAAGCAAGCTTGTTAGTTTCTTGTATACATTCATTGATTTGATTATAATGAAAGATCCATACAAAAAATACAACACTTGATGTGACAATGTAAACTAGGGAAGGTATACCCTCTACTGAATAGAGCAGTACATCAAGTATCCAAAAAGAAAAGGGCGAATAAGGAACTACATGATTATGCGGTCCTCAACTTAGGATCAGAAGTCAATGTTATGAAGAAGCAGACCTAGGCCCTGATGGGAAAACCTAAGTTAATTTATTCCCCTATCAAGCTTAGGATGGATAATCAGCAGGGAGTAAGCCCCTTTGGGAGTTTGGAGCATGTCCTTGTGGACATCGATGGGGTAATAACATTTGTGGACTTTGAGGTGATTGAGATAGTTGATGATAGTTGTCCTTATCCTATGCTGTTAGGAATTGATTGGGCTTTCAACAATTCCATTGTTGTTGACTTAAAGAAAAGAATAATGACGTTTGAAGGTGATGGCATTAGGGCCATTGCACCTCTAGATCCTAATGAAGGTCAAAAATACACAGAACCCATCAGAGAAGAAGACCGCACAGATGAACTAGAGAATATATATAAATTGATAACGAGATAGCAGGATTACATTAACCCTACAACAGATGGGAATTTAAGCTGGAAAAGTGACAGTGCGTGTTCATCGAAATCAAAAGAAGCACTGGAGAATTGGCAAAACAAAATGTATGAAGTCTCTGTGTGGAGGTGTGCTAGATTAACCAAAGAAGTTCGTTGTATTGGCACAGAAGTAAGAAATCTGCCCACATTTGATGGTTTAAATCATTTAAAAACATTCTTATCAGATTTTGAAGAAATTGTACTAGTAAAACAAATATTGTTGGCACTAGATGAGGCTTTGAAAGAAAATCCAACAAGATGATGGGGGACACATAAAAAGAACATTGTGGACTAGATGTAATGTCACACTTTGATTACAATGTGCTTCTCAGAACAAGTAGAAGGATGCGAAGTTTGATACACAGGTCAAAGTTGTATGAAGGACCATGTGTGAGGTTGTGAGGAGGCCTGGAGTAGCATTCCTTAAGAACAATGGGTGCATAAGTTCATCAACACTCTGGACACAATGCCTATCAATTGGTATCTTCAAGCAGAATTGTGCCTCACCACTTCAGATTGGTACGGTATGACTCAAAACTTTGTAACTACATTTTCATTTGAAAGCCAGTACCCTTTAGTAGATAAAGCTCTACATGTTGTAATATAGAAAGTCTTTGATGAGGCACCTAGCCTCCCTGTTGAGCAAGACGAGGATGAATGGACTGAACCTGTTCAGAAATTGCAAGGATGTTACAATATCAATGTTGATGAAGATGATGATCCTAGGAATGTGAACATCACAGAAACAGAAGGACAGAGAGATGTAGAAGGAATTGAAGTCGAACTACCTTTCATAGGACAGCCGATCAAAATCAAGAAAGTTAATATTGGAACAAAGAAAGAACCTAAGCTTGCTAATGTTGGAGATTACTGGGATCATACCACCATTGATAAGATCACAGAACTACTGCATGAATATCAAGACTTGTTCCCAACCAAGTTCACTGATATGAAGGGCATAAAAGGGCCCATGGGAGAGATGAAGATCCCCTTGAAGCCGGATGCTAGGCCAGTTAAGAAGAGACCCTACAGATTGAATCCCAAATATAAGCAGAAAGTGAAGATTGAACTAGATAGGATGTTGGAAGCAGGAATCATCGAACATGTGGAAGAGTCAGAATGGATTAGCCCTGTGGTGGTACAAGATAAGAAGACAGGAGAAATCATGATCTGTGTAGATATTATGAATCTCAATGATGCATGTTTGCATGACCCATTCCCTACAATGTTTATAGACAAAGTGTTAGATAATGTAGGAGGTCAGGAAGTTTACTCCTTCACAGATGGATTTTCAGGTTATCACTAGATCAGGATTGCCAAGGAAGATCACCACAAGACCACATTTGCAATATAATGGGGATCCTACCAGTACACAGTGATGTCTTTTGGATTGAATAATGCACCAGCCATCTTTTATAGGGTGGTGGTCAAAGAATTCAAGGAGTTTTTACACAAATTTTTGGAAGCATATTTTGATGATTGGATTGTTTTTAGTTTATTACAAAACCATATTGAATGTTTAAGACTAATGTTGGATAAGTGCAGGAAATTTCAGAAAAGAATGAGCCGCTAGAAGGGGATGTTGAGACCGTGGACTCCCACAAAATCAAAGATCGAGAGCTAGCTGAAGACAAAAGAACTGAATTTTGCAAAGAAAGATAACAAAAACCCTAGAGTAACACCGTGCAAATATCTTGAGAAATACATGTTTAATGATCTGTATGAAGTCATTTTTTGTGATTTTCCACACTTATTACATGAGTGGATATTAAGGTTGAAGGATAACCATGCAATAAATTGGATCTGACAGTTAGAGTGGACCTCAATACAGATTGAGCAGCTACAGCAGGTGAACAACAAATTCACCCACGCAGTATATTTTTGTCTCGACAATATTGTAGTAGGCTTTATAAAAAAAATTGTAGTCAATACAACAAATTTGTATAGCACAAGGGAGAAAGAGTTTCTACATGGGCCTCGAGGAAGGTCTATTATATTGTTGTATACTTCCATTAAGATACTTTTATACAACAAAGGGGTAATGACAATGGAGTCATACAACTAAACTTCCTTGCGTGCATGGAGGAAGGGGGGAATCACTGACAGAAAGAGGAGGAATAGAAGGAGGAATGGATAAGGGAAAGAAGGAGGAACCCTTGGACCCAATCATGATGGATGATGACTAGATCAAGTGGATCATGGCGACAGCTAGAAAGATGCGCAGTGGAGTACCCTATTAATACAAGGTGAATACAATGAAGAGAGTCATAGCTGCAAGGGAAGGCTTCGCGAGTGATGAAGAAGAGGTAGAGGATCTCTAGGCTATGGAGAAGATTGAGGAAATCGTGTGTGCAACATATGAGAGGAAGATAATAGGTCCAAGAGAGGGAAGAGAAGAAAGAAATCCTATCCATATTAATGTCATTATGGAACCCATAAACCCATGTGTGACTAATACACCAAAGAGAACACCACCGTCTAGACAACTGCATTTCGAGAGAATAAAGACAGCAAGAAGTACATCTACATATGGAACAACAACTGGAGGAGCCAGTTCAAGAAGAACTAGTCAAGTATCTACACCGTGTGGAGGTAGTAGTTCAGAGTTCAAGATAGTAGGACATGATCCCACTGATTATGGCAGAAGCACATGAAGGAATCGCAGGAGAACACTACGCAGGGAAAGAAACATCACATAAGGTTCTTTGAAATGGCCTTTGGTGGCCTACTTTACATAAGGATGCTAAAGAATACTACAAAGCCTGCGATGTATGCCAAAGAGTTGGGAAACCTTCCAGAAGAGATGAGATGCCTTTAGCATCATAGCTGACCATACAAGCATTTGAGAAATGGGCCATTTATTTCTTTGGACCTATTAACCCACTACGAAAGTGCACAGGATCTAGATACATCATCACTGTAAAACAATGTTTGACTAGATGGGCAGAAGCAAGAGAAGTTAAGGACTGTAGTGCAACTACAACTACACAATTTATATTTGATGATATCATAACCAGGTTTGGATGCCTGAAGACCCTGATGAGAGATCAAGGTACACACTTTATTAACAATACTATCGAAGCTTTGACTCAGGAATTTGAAGTCCACTATCATAAGAGTACTCCCTACCATCCACAAGTGAATGGGATGGTCGAATATTTCAACAAGATCTTGGAGACAACATTGAAGAATATTTGTAGTGTGAACATGGACAACTGGCATTTGAGAGTACTATTAAAGGGAAATTCCCCTGCGAACAGGTGAATCCCCTCTTGGGATCTAGACTCCTAAGACCAATACATAAATGTGCTAACATTGATCACTAACATCCCTTTAAACCTAGATCAACTAATGTATAGAGAAGAGGAAGAAGATGTACCATTTTGTGATGTTTGTCCTCGTTCCAGTCTGAGTTGAGCTCTGATCTCCAAGATCCTCGATAAGTCTTGCAATCCTATCAAAGAAAAAGCATGCTTCCTATTCTACTATGATTAGCTTGAAACCAGATCTATCTATTAAAGACAAGTTCATGTAAATAAACATAATCTTGAAGGAAACAGGCCAAGCACATGTATTAATGCGAACTTGATAGCAATACTTACAGACCTTTGATGAAGATGAAACAACCTCACTAAGCTCTCCTTGTCCAATCCCTTGCTCAAATGATCCACAAACAAAATGACTATGCTTCATTGATTATCTCCCTTATGAGATTATAAGTTTGATGCCTTCAATGTCCTCTAATACCACTTCTCATGAGATCATAAGTTAGGTATATCTCAATCTCTCTATCTACTTCACCATGAGAAGGCCTCCTTATATAATCTTGGAGAGACCCAACCACCTTAAAGATTCTTGGGATAGGTTAAGGATCCTTCTCCATCAGTTGTGGATCTTCCCTAAGATCTAGCCTTGACCTCAGATTTGAATCCAACCAACTCTAGAGATGAGGGGGATTTTTCCCTGATTTTCCTCAACAGCCCAAGATTTCCTCAAACAGCTCAGTTCTCCCCCAGAATGGGGCACAAAGTGTTCCAAAAGTCCCCAAAAGGAGGGAAAGGAGTGCTAGCACTCCCTAACATTGGGTAGGAGAGCGCTGCCCAAACTTTCCTTAAAAAAGCCCAACGCTCCCCCAGAAAGGTGCAGAGAGTGCTGGAACACTCCCCCAAAGAAGTTCAAGTAGCATTGGCACTCCCTAAAAATGGGTAGGGGAGCGCTTTCCTTCAAAATTCATTTTTAAGTGGTTTTTTTCATGGAAATATCTTTGTACTCTTCATCAAATAATTTATTCTTCTTTAACCAGTCTCTGAGGGTGTCTTCAAGTGTTCCTTATGATGTTGTTCAAGACACGACATGGGAAAGATGACTATATGATGTCTACAACACGTGTGACACTTGTGGCCAAGATGTGAAACTTAAGACACTTGTCACGATGAAAATAGGCCATCATTGAAGTGAGTAATTTTGATGTGTAACAGATTGCCCCCCAAAGTGTGAAGTTAGAAGATAGCAACTGATGACTGAAGTACTTTGTAGACTTTTTTGAGCAAGGGTATGGATTTGTAGAACCTAGTAGAAGCTGCACACAACCATCAAATAAATATTATGACATGTTTAAAACCCAAGGCATGCATACCTATGCTTGGGTGATAAATACTTGCAAGGTATGGCTGCCATACGATACACTGCAGATCCATAATTGTATTAACAAAGAGTATAGCCACAAAAGATACAATGTGGATCTATACTTCCATGACATGAACTGATTGTAGCCACGAAAAATACACAATGGATCTACGAGATGACAAGAAAGAACCACGAACCAATACAAAGTGGATCTATGTGATAGTATATGTGTCAATATTCAAGAGAAACTCCTTCACAACCTGGTTAAAGTACATAACAGAGTGATTATTCAACCCATGGTCTTCCTACCGATCCCGATGTAGTATGAATCTAACCATGCAAATAGATGTCCTGATGTCGAACATGGCAGAAACCACTTGATTACTGGTCAATGAGATAAACGTTAACAAGTGCGAGGGAAATCACCATTGATGTCAATGCTTACTAAGGTACCCTAGTACATTCCAGCGAATGTGAATAGATGAGCTAAAGTCAAACATTAGTGGAATCATCGATTAGGGGTCAATGATGTAAACCCACTTTCGGAAGCGAGGAGGCCTTCCATTCAGGAATGCAGGTCCCAAGGTACTAACTGGTTTCTAAGTCTAGTTCCCAGATAATGTGTTGAAGTCAATAGGAAAAGACTCGTCGCAGGAGGGCCTTGATGTATCCCCCATCAACGACATGAAACTTACACATACATGTAAATTGGTAGATCAAATGAACATGGAATGACATGGGTATTGAAGCAAGATATTTGTGATGGTTGACTCTCGAGGAAGATACTTCCCTTGAACACTGAGGCACAACAGCAGAAACATGACATGGACCAAAACATGATGATGCATTGGATACTGTAACTTTCATCGGGTGACCCAAAGGAGTAAATAAACTCAGAGGATTGGTTCAATGCAGATGTTCAGTGGATTAAACTATATGCAAAGACAAAGTGACGTGCTCAAGGGTGACTGTAAGAGTGACTAGCGATGTTTTCAAAAACTGCTTGGCTTGCTTCCTTCAATTTTCCCCCCATCCAGATAGATGAGTACCTCTTTTTAACTTAACGAGCTCGAGGAGGGTAGCACGTGCTCGATATAACTCACCTTTGGTAAGTCCCTCTTCCTTTTTTTAACAAACTGGAAGAAGTAATGGTTTGGTCTTGTATGGATGCTTCAATGTATGACTGTTTTAACGAGTCCAGAGAAGGTAAACTCGGTGATTTTTCATGTTTAGAGAGTCTGAAAAGAACTTAAAGCCAATTCTAGTGTTGTCCTTTTTCATAATATTAGTCTAGCGAGGCCGAAAAAGAGAGAAATTATCACTCGAAAGAAGCCCTTTAAAACCTTTTAATGAGTGGGAAAGGAAGCAAGATCACTCGACAATATTTTCATGTTTAGAGAGTCTGAAAAGAGCTTAAAGACGACTCTAGGGGGTTCCTTTTTCATGTATCCATGAGAGTTCGAAAAAGAGATAAAAGTTTACTCGTTTGCATTCTCATTTTTTTTACGAGCACAAGAAAGAACAAAGACTAAGCTCGTTATTGGTTTCATTTTGAAACATAATTAAACTATGCTCGTAAATTCCAACATTATTTCCAAAGGTAGGGATACAAGATACCCACGGATGGTTGGTAGTCTTCCCCCAGCTTGAAAATCTAGCAGCATAACTCTAGAATGATAATCAAAGGCTAGAGATGTGCCCCCCCAAGATTCAATTCATTCACCAACTTTGAGGTTGTCACCAATTTCTCTACGAGATGGAGAAAAAGGATAAGGGTGGATGAAATGAAGGTTCAAAAATGAGACCTAACGAAAGACTCGACTCGACATCTACGAGATATAGAGAAAGACTCGATTTGGTATGAGAGGTGACTGTTTCATTTTTTAATGAGCTTGACACAGGAAAATAACTATGCTCAAGGCTCTGGGTTCAATCCCCGGATTTTTGTTTCATTTTTTAACGAGCTTGTTACAGAGAGGAAGACTATGCTCAAGGCCTCTGTTTCATTTTTTAACGAGCTTTCCACAGAGAAGCAAAACTATTCTCGTGACCTCTTATTGATCATGTCTTCCAAGAGGATAACGCTATGGAAGGACACCATGTCAAGGGACAAAACTCTGTCATGGCTTCCAAGAGATCTTCACTAGATGGAAGAACAATGCTCCAGAAGGAACACATGTTGGGGTCCATGATAGGGGTAAGGAGATCAGGCTCCAATAGCCCTACCGAATAAATCACCATGTCAACTACTGGATCTAAGTCATCGAAAGTTGAAGTCATTGGAGACAATGCCACATAATTGACCTATGGCAGGGGTGATACCAACTTCATATAAGACCAGTTTAGGGAGGTCATTGGGTTGGTAATAAAGTCAGGACCAACACATGAAAGTTGATCAATAGTCAAAATTCTTCCATCATGAGGAAATAGATCACACGAAAAAGAGTGGACATAATAGATTTCATGGCATAGACATAATCTCTCCCAAGGAGTAAATCGAAATCCAAGGGGTCCTGGACTACCATAACATCAATAAAGACAGTTTTCCCTCCCAAAGTTACAGGAAACTGAGGAAGGAATCCTAAAGGATAATTGGTTCTTCTGTTAAAAGAGAACAGAGTCTGGGTAATCGGCACAAGATGAGGATAACCCAAAGCTTTCCAAGCAATAGAGGAAAAAATACTAACAAATGAACCTTCATCTATCAGCGCATGGGGAACGTCCCGACCACAAACTTGTACTGTAATATTGAAATGAATGTGAGAGGGAAGATGAGGTCCAGTTAGCACACCCCAATCAAAAAGGATGGCCTCATTACTTGGAGGGGGTTTTGCGGGAGAGGGAGGAATTCTCCCCAGCACGGTAGATTTTGTATCAATGAGGAAAACATGGGCAGAATCAGGTTTACTCTCTAGCAGGAGAGTAGGATCGATTGATAATGACATCAAATCGACAACTTGGGTTTCATTCTCCAAGGGGTGAATGGGGTCGATAGGTAGAAACAGATCGACCGCTTGGGTTGCACTCTCTAATAGGAGAGAGGGATTGACTGAAGATGGGATCGGATCAACCACTTTGGAAATTGGTTCAACTAAGGACATGACTAGATTAACGACATGATCAACTAAACTAACCGATGAAGGGACCGGAGCAACCACTTTGGTACTTAACAGAGGAGGAGTGTGAATGACCACATTGGCACTCTTTAGATGAATGGTAGGACTAACCATTGACAGGATTGGATCAGTCACTTGGGTTTCACTTTTCAGATGAAAAGTGGGGTTGATCGATGACAGAACTGGATCTACTAATTTGGTTAGTGGTTCAACCGAGGATGAAACTATATTGACCATTTAATCAACCGGACTGACCGGGGATGGAACCGGATTGAATATTCTATCAACTAACGATGGGTTGGGGGAAATATTACGATAACTAGTAGGGAGTTGAAGCTTTTCCAAAAGAGAATAAGCCTCATTCATATGAGGACAAAGGTGAAAATAATGATCACCTTCACATAACATACAAGGAAATTTGATAGTTTTCTTCTTCTTACCAACCTTAACGTCACTAGTCGACGGGGCATCACCAACATGTACATCAGGGGACGATGACATGGAGGACCACATTTCTAAGACCTTGGGAAGACCAGGGCAATCCCTCAGAAATTGGTCACCCTTACAAAGACTGCAAGGGAATTTGGGTTTTAGATTCTTAGTTTTAATCTTGTCGACCTCATCAACACTCCCAGTGCGATTGATAGTAGTTGGTTGCTTGGATCCAACATCTGATATGGTTGGAGGCTTGGTCCTTTTTGGGTTCTTCTTCTTCTTCTCTTTATGTTTCTTCTTGTTCTTATCAACCTGGCTACTTGCTTTAGATATTTCACTAGGAAAAGAAGGAGAAAGGGAAGGAGACTTAATGGGTGAAGAAGGCGAAAAGTTAACTTAGGGATGATTTTAAGGGCTAAATTTCGCTCATGGGCTAGTTTTCCATGGTTTTTCCCAAAAAACTATTCTCTATTCTAAAAATGGTTCGCCCAAATTTTATAGGATAAAATTATTTTACCTTAAAAATCGCAAAAAAATTATACAAACTATATCAAATCCTTAGAAATTTGAATATTTTTACAAAAATATCACCAAACATTTATATTTTTCATATGAGGGATTACTAAGATTCACCAAGGTTTCTACATTTTAAAATACATTTCCATCCTTAAAATCATCCCTGGTTGACATGAGGTTGATGTGTGGATGGTGTACTTACATATGAAGCATTAGGTGCAGTTGAAGCACTAGGAATATACACCAGAGTGGGGAAAAACCAAACCGGTAATCCGATGGTGAGTCCTGGAAGACTCAGTGTGGCAATGTACGGAGGACCAATGTTTCCAAAATAACAAAAGGTGAAAGGTTCCCTAGGGCAAGGGGTTCCTCCATTGGTACTCCCATGATTTTATTCCATTAACACTGACTCGACCTAAGTTCCACTAAGTAAAACAAACAACACACGCTATGAATCTAAGAAGAAAAAAATAAAACAAAACTTCCCACGATGAAACCACTAGTTGGTGATGAAATCCAACATCGCGAGATCAATATAGGAAGGGGTGGGGATAGAGAGGATGGATCAGTTACATTGGCAATCTGCTTAATGGACTTACGCCTTGGTGCAAGCTTCCATGCTGTAAATGTGGATTTACCCTTCAAGGAGCCCAAGTGAGTTTGACCAACATCTGTTCCAGGTACAGTTAGACCTCCCTTCACCGTCACCTTGTGTAAGACCCTGAATATTATGGCTACTAAGGTCACCAAATCATAGTCAGCCCCTAGGTGGGTAAAATCAATAATCCAATCTAAACGTATGGGAAAGATAACAAGTCTGAAATCCTTCAAGAGAATTGAGCACAAGTGGACCGGTAGAACTCCAGAGGACCCCGAATGGATTCAGAGTTCACAAAGCACCGAGACCAACTGAATACAGTTGAACCTCAAGAAGAACCCCCAATATACGATCTAACTACTACAAATGGTTGAACCATAGAGAGATAATCTCTGTAACTCTCTCGAACATGACCTCGTGCGTAAACCCTGTGTGAGAGGGGGATCTCAGTAAGCTGATACAAAAATTTGATTCGCTCTCCCTATCGCAAGATGCTAAGTTTTTTTGACATCTTTGGAAAGTTATCCTTTCAACCTATTCCAAAGACCTACACCTTAAGCTAATGTAGGTTTTCGAACAAAAAAGTAAAATTGTCTGATAAAGTTTAGTTTAGCGTTTGATTTTAAGGTTGTTGTTTACTCAGAGGTGTATGAGAGTGAAACTGATGACATTATGACTCAATTCCCAAAAACATGCATAAGAAATGATAAGCAATATTTTCTTTCAATGAATGTATATTTAAGGGAAGGAGAATGGATTTTCTTTTCACTGTCAAACACTAAGATGCAATCACCTCATCCAATCGTTCTCAATCAAGAATCCAATATAATGCTAAAATGTTCAGAAATTGGTTCCAATATCCAAAAACCAATCATGAAAAAATATCCTTTTGTTTATATGTGACTGATAATCAGCATGATGTAAATCTTCCTATGTTAATCAAACTTCAAGATCTGTGAGATTTAAGCAGTCGAAAGAAAACTTCACATAAACAAAAACACACCCTCGTTGTGATCAAACAAGAAAAATAAATAAAAATTCAAAGATGAAATGCTAGAAAAAATGACCTCAAAGATCAAATGGAATGGTGCATAGATCTCTGAATTTCCTTACAACAACTTTCGTTCATTCAGATAAGTGAGAAAGCAGTAGATCGACTCCAAATCTCAGGGAAGAAGAGTGACTCAAAGTAAGGAAGAAAGATGTCAACAATCCAAACAAAACATCATCAATCCTTAGAAATCAAGATGTTGGAGGCCAAACAAGGACACACTGAGATGGTATTGACTCTGAGCAGATGAATCAACAAAAAACCACATTCAGAGATCAACTCCCAAACAGATTTTTAGTAGAAAAAACCATCGCTCTAGTGTCAAGGGCACCAGAGCATTGCAACTCTCTGTGGGAGGCTGGAAGGGAGTGTCAGTGCTCTGGTAGTAGAGGCATGGGAGTGTTGGGCTCTCAAAAGGCCAAACATTTCCCTAGAACTCAAAAAAAACTCAGCAAATACAGAAATTGAGTGTGTATGGAATGAATCCAAGGGCCAAAAACACATATAAGAATCATAGACACATCATGAATAAGATATAAAGGTGAGAAAAGGACAAAAACAAGACCAAGGAAGGAAACCAAAAATGAAATCTTCGGTCCCTAGTGGAGTCGCCAATTTCTGTTACAGAGAAATTCCCCTACAGAGAGGTGAATCCCCTCTTGGGATCTAGACTCCTAATACCAAGACAAAAAGGTGCTAATGTTGATCACTGACATCCCTTTAAACCTAGCTAAACTAATGTATAGAGAAGGGGAAGAAGATGTACCATTTTGTGATGTTTGTCCTTGTTCCAGTCTGAGTTGAGCTCTGATCTCCAAGCTCCTCGACAAGTCCTGCAATCCTATCAAAGACAAAATATGCTTCCTATTCTACTATGATTAGCCTTAAACCAAATCTATTTATTAAAGACAATTTCATGTAAATAAAAATAATCTTGAAGGAAATAGGCTAAGCACATGTATTAATGAGAACTTGATAGCAATACTTACAAACCTTTGATGAAGATGAAGCAGCCTCACCAAGCTCTCCTTATCCAAACCCTTGCTTAAATGATCCATAAACAAAATTACTATGCTTCATTGATTATCTCCCTTATGAGATCATAAGTTTGATGCCTTCAATGTCCTCAAATACCACTTCTCATGAGATCATAAGTTAGGTATCTCTCAATATCTCTATCTACTTCACCGTGAGAAGGCCTCCTTATATAAGCTTGGAGAGACCCAACCACCTTAGAGATTCTTTCAATAAGTTAAGGATCCTTATCCATAAGTTGTGGATCTTCCCTAAGATCCATCCTTGACCTCAAATTCAAATCCAACCAACTCCAGAGATGAGGGGGATTTTCCCCTGATTTTCCTCAACAACCCAAGATTTCCTCAAACAACCCAACGCTCCCCCAGAATGGGACACAGAGTGTTGCAACGCTCCCCCAAAGGAGGGAAAGGAGTGTTGGCACTCTCTGACAGTGGGTAGGGGAGCAATGCCCAAAATTTCCTTAAAAACTCCCAGTGCTCCCCCAAAAAGGTGCACAAAGTGCTGGAACGCTCCCCCAAAGAAGGTCAAGGAGTGCTGGCACTCCCTGACATTGGGTATGGGAGCGCTGACCTTCAAAATTCATTTTTAAGTGGTTTTTTTTCATGGAAAAAGATTTGTACTCTTCATCAAATGATTTCTTCTTATTTAACAAATCTCTGAGGGTGTCTTCAAGTGTTCCTTGTGATGTCATTCGAGACATGACATCGTAAAAATGACTGTATGATGTCTGTGACACTTGTGGCCAAGATGCGACACTTGCAACACTTGTAACAACGACAATAGGTCATCATTGAAGTGAGTAATTTTGATGTGTAACAAGTACCAGTAGTGATATGGGCCTATATAACTACTTGCAAGAAGCTGACAATGGAGACTCCCTTTAAGTTGGTTTATGTTCTAGAAGCAGTTGTCCCTATGGAATATTTGGTTCCTAGTCTCAAAATTCCAGCATTCACAGATATGGATGACAGTGATGATGTTCAAGAGAGGCTTGCGTAGTTGGTAGAACTAGAAGAAGATAGATTTGTTGCAGGATTCCATTAGCAGGTATAGAAGGAATGAGAAAAAGCCTACCATGACAAACATATCAAGAAGAAATCCTTTAAGCAAGGAGATATGGTATTGGTAAATGACAACAAGTTCATGAAGCATCCAGGGAAGCTCAGAACACATTGTCTTGGGACATTTGAGGTCACATATGTTACAGAAGGAGGAGTTGCGCAACTAAAGACACTACATGGAGAGTGGAAGGAAGGTTTAGTGAATGGGAGCCGATTGAAATTGTACTATTACGACCAACTGCCACACATCTCTCAGTAAAAGAATGAGAAAAAGGTTCTAGGTACTAGGTGCAGTTGAAATTGTGTACCAGACACAGAAAAGATAGTCTGCACAAAGAAGGGAGGGACAGAGCAGAAAGCACAGGCTGCCCCGCATAGTCTGAAGATGAAGAAAAATAGAAGGTTCAGACCTGAAGTGACTTGGGACGAATCACATGTGAGTGTTGGGGGCCTATTGGCCCTTGGTTATGGAAGGTTGTGAAGATTAAGGAAAGAAGCGTGAAATGTGAACTGTGTAGAAGAAAAGCTGACTGAAATTGGGTCGAAGTGGCCAAAAGAGAAGAAAAGAAGGAGCGAAGTAAGAGAAAGAAAGAGATCGAGGAAGATAGATCAACAAGGAAGATGGATCGTGGACAACTAAGCAAGAAGAAAAATACACCAATGTATACTTTGGAGCACCTCACAGGAAAGAAGGAAAGACAGATTGGCAAAGCCCTAAAAATGTGGGTGAAGTTGACCTAGGGTTTTAGTATTTAGGGTTTTATACACCTACGTTTTGGCCTAAGGTTTTTCAAGATTCATTGTAATGTATAAATAAAGGTTAAGAGGACCTGGGATGAGTTTGATTATGTGATGATGAGTGATTTTTGTTATTGTTGAGAGAGAAGTATTGTGTGTTGAGAGAATTCTGTGTTGTAATATATTCATCTAGGTGTGAATATCAACCCTACAACTGGGTGCGTAGGGAGGGGAGAGAAGAAGAGAAAGAAAGAGAGATCTGCAAGCTAAGAGGGTAGATAGAATTGTATGCTTTCATCTAATATATTATAAAGTGTAGTTATGTGGGCATAGCCCTAGATAGGGGGTGAACCGTGTATTTATTGTTGTTTTGTGTGATTGATGTTGTGTTCTTTTTCCTTCTGATTACTCTATTATTGCATCATTTTATTATATCATAGATATAAATGTGTGAAGTAGGGTTGAGTTGGTAAACGATAACTAGATTGTTGTGTATTATTGTGTTTAATCCACTTTGCCATTCCTCTAGTTGTAGACACTTGTGTCTTGCAACCCCCTATTGCTACTTCAGGTGAGACTGCATCTGCTTTGTTGGTGTTGCCAAAAGGGCTAGTAGTTAAGGCTTGTTGGTGAGCTATTAGAGTTGAACCCTGGGACTTCCCTTGTGCCAACAAAATGTCTCTTCTTCTAAATTTTCTGACAGGTCAGCAATGAAATTAATCCCCAAGACATCATAATTGGACTGTGTCATCAATTTTTCAAGTCCATGAACTTTAATCATCTTTTTAGGTTTAATATTGAGGTCATACTCCAACAACACAGCTATCCATTTTCCTATTCTACCTTCAGGACTAGACTGAGTTAAAATGTCTTTCATAGAATTGTTGGGCACATAAGCAACTACATGAGAATGTAAGATATAAATTTTGAATTCCTTGAGGGTTTTTACCAATTCATGTTCTTTTTTCTCCGTGATTTCATACATCAATGGAGAATCTCTCAGATTTATGTTGTAATAGGCTATGGGCCTTTCAAAAAAAAATCATCCTTTTGCAACAAAACACCAACAATAGTATGTTCTAAAGAAAAAGAGAACAAGAAAAAATCTTTTGAAAAATATGGACTGGCTAATATTGGTGCCTTGGTCAATGTTACTATATATCCTCAAAATATTTCTTGGCTTATGGAGTCCACTTTATCTCACTACCCTTTCTGAGCAAGTTAGTAATATATTTTATGATTTTAGCCAGGTTAGGGATAAACCTTCTCAAAAAATTTACTCTTCCAAGTAAATATTGTACCTCCTTTTTGCTTCTAAGTGTTCCAATCTTCAGAATTGTTTCCACTCTATTGGGATCTATATTTATTCCTTCTTTTGAAATCATATGACCAAGTAATTTTCCCTCTTGCATTCCAAAATTGTACATTTTCGAATTTAATGAGATGCCAAACTTCCTACATTTATGAAAGACCCTTCTCAAATGTTTTGGATGTTCATCATTAGAATCTAAAAACATAGTAATATCATCTAAATAAATAAAAATAAACGTATCTTTCTCATCAGAAAAATCTATGTCCATGTCCCTTTGGAAGGTTGCCCCTGCATTCATAAGCCCAAAAGGAATTTGGCATACATGAATGTGCCCCAAGGTGTTGTAAAGGTTGTTTTTTCTTGATCATCAAGATGCACTAGGATTTGGTTGTATCTAGAAAAACCATCCAACATTCATATTTTGTGTGATCCAACCACTTTTTGCAGAATTTAATCCATCTTGGGAAGCAGATAATTTTCTTTGAGAGACACCCTATTCAGATTTCGAAAGTCTACACACAACCTGATATCACCACTTTTCTTTCTGACAGTCACTAGACTAGCCACCCATTTTGAAAATCTTAAAGACATTATGATTTTGGCATCAAACAACTTTCTTACCTCTTTCTCAATCAATGGTAGCAATAGATTATTAATCCTTCTCAATTTTTGTTTGAAAGGTTTATGATCATCCTTTATTGGAATTACATGTTGAATCACCTTAGTATCACAAACCTTCAAATCCTCATAGCTCCAGGCAAATACATCTGGTAAATCCTTCATTAGGATGATATATCTTTGCTTGATTTATGTACTGAGTGTCTTGGATAGTTTGATGATTTTGGGATCTTCCTAAGTCCCAATGTTGCAATCTTCTATGTCCTCCTCATTTTCAATAATTTTAGGATTTATGGCTACATAGTTATTGTCAAAAATCTCTTCCAATGGAACCAAACATTTGGGAATGATGTTATTTTTAGCTACACTATATCTCTATCAGTAATCTTATTTTGTAAACAATCATCATTCGTGAACATAGTTGCATCCTCTTCTTGGTCACAACAATACTCATCATCAATATTTGAATTGAAAAATCCATCAGTCATTTATAGGAATCTTTCTACGTGCTTTTCATCCTCAAAAATATGCCAAAACTTAATGTTTTCAGGTACTGTTGACCTGTGCTTGACTTCAATTTCATACTTTTTGTTAGGAAAAATAGGAATCTTGAAAATAGAGGTTGAAGTGGCTAGTGCATCAGTAATTAGATTTTTCCCCCTTTGAATCAATGAGAGGTTATATTCTGAAACAATTTCGAGAAGATCAAGAACTATATTCCTATTTTCCCTTAACCTAGGATTCTTTGAATGATAGATGGCCTTTACCTGATTTATGACAAGCTCAAAATCCCCATGTACATCTATTCTTTTTACACCCAATTCTTTCAAAGTATTCAATCCAAAATCATTGCCTCATATTCAGCCATGTTATTTGTGCAGTCAAAAGAAAATTTACAAGAACAAAGTTTTGAACCTACTTTGGGAGGAATAATCCAAACACCTACTCCATCTCCCTCTTTTCTAGAAACTCCATCAAAATTCATATTCCATAATTCATCCTCTTCACTGCCTTGCTGATCTGAAATTTGTCCTGACTATTGCCCCACTTCATATTTCATAGGAAGATCAAGAACCTTTGGACTTTCTTCTTCAAAGCACAAGTCATTATAAAAAATGGAATAACCTACTTCAATATGAATAGAATAAATGGGATGATTATTTGAATTTATTTTGTTACTCACCATGTACTTCAGCAATACTTCCCTGTACAATCTCCTTTATTGGCCAAAAATTGGTATAGTTGCATATGACATGTGCATTTGTAGAGTACCTTTCAATTTTGCAGCCCAATATCTTGACAAAAACATGCCAAACTTCAGAGGAATGTCAGCAAATACTACATCCATGACCAGATTATTTGATGGGATTTGAGATAAATATACACATAGATATTTGATCAAACCTAAACACTTTACTTTCCTTGAGTCAAAAGACAAAAAAACGTTATAAGGTCTAGTGAGGTCTAGGCCTAGTTCATCCATGACTACTTTAGGCATTAAATTATGTGATGCTCCTGAAACTAGCATTGCATTGTGCAAGGTCGTGTAATGAATCTTAAGACTGATATAAAATGGAGGAACATCACCATCCTCACTAAATTATTCCACACGTGTACCAAAAGAGATAGCATGGTGATCATCTTGCACATTGAAAGTATCAAAAGATTCTTCCATTTTCAACATCTTAATGATTTGACTTCTATACTCAACATTCTTGATTAACTCATTGAAGGTACATAAATTTTAATTTTTGCCATCTCATTTTTAAAATTAAAAGAAGACTGAATTTTCTCTACCTCTTTGATTATTACATTTCTTTGCATCTCAGGGACCATCTTTTGGGGATATTCCTATTGTTTTCCTTTCCCCTACACATATTTTACAGGGTTGTCCTTTTTAGGATGATTTGAGGAGGATGCACTTGTTTGAGGGTCGTTGTTTCGATTCCCTTTCTGGGGAATCGTAGGAATTTTTTTACTTCTTAGGTTATATTGTTTTTGAAACTGCATTATGGCATTTTGGTATCTGTTGGAAGCAGTCCAAAGCGGAAAGAAAGACTATTTTGGGAAGGAAGGCATGCATGAGGAAAGCGACAGCTGGAAGGAAGAGCAGCATGCACACATGCATGGAAGACCTAATGAAGTTAGGATTAGGGTTTTTGAAATACATTGTAATGGTTGGCGAGCTAGAAACATATAAATATATATACCTAGGTCTCATAGAGAGAGATCAGAGTCAAACGGGATATAGAGAGTGTAGAGGAGGAGTCTTGTTTTGATAGCTATTTGTAATATTTTTCTATACAACCTAATTTTGTAAGTTGTTGAGATGGAGAGGAGTAAGGAGGGTCTATATTGAGGGTTATATCATAGGTTGAGGATCCTGGTGCGATCTAGTCCACCTCATAATAGATCTCGACCCAACTGAAAAGAGTTGTAAAGCACGCGACGCTATAGTTTTGGAACAGATATAATAAAAGAGCTTGAGAGACAGGTATTTGTGGACATAACCTAGGAGGGGGTGAACCACAGTAAAACCTGTGTTATGTGATTGAATGCATGTGTTTCCTTACTATTTTCAGTAGTTGTTGATATGCTAAATGAATGAGTTGATTATATTCCATGCATAATCATGAATGATAGTTTATTGCATTAATAAGTTAAAATAGAACTCATAGTGCACATTTCTCTTATATCCACTCAATCCTAGGCTGCAAACACGTGAGTATTTCAGCCACGCATTAAGACTATCTCAGGTGAGACTATGCAATGCACTCTGTGCATTGCATTTCCTTCTGGTTTACCAGGATTGCCGATAGTTTTAGAGTTTTTTTTGTAACGCTAGTAGACATGAACCCTAGGTCAAACAAGTTAAAGATACAAACTTATAAATATAAATAATAATAACCAACAAATGGTTTTTTTGTCATTGGTTGGAACAATAGAGGATTGAGTAGACGGGATCTGTTGAAAATTTGTGAGATCTGCAGAAGGCGGGTTAAGAGAATATTGATGAAAATGATCAGAAAGACAAAAGAATGAGCTGCTAGAAGGGGATGTTGAGACCGTGGACTCACACAAAATCAGAGATCGAGATCTGGTTGAAGACAAAAGCGCTGGATTTTTTACAGAAAGATAACAAAAACCCTAGAGGAACACCATGCAAATATCTTGAGAAATACGTTTTTACTGATTTGTATGAAGTCTTTTTCTGTGATTTTCCACACTTATTACATGAGTGGATATTAATGTTGAAGGATAACCATGAAATAAACCAGATCTGATAGTTAGAGTGGACCTCAATACAGATTGAGCAGTTACAGCAGGTGAACAAAAAATTCACCCACGTAGTATATTTTTGTCTCGACAATATTGTAGCAGGCTTTATAAAATAATTTGCAGTCGATACAGTGAATTCGTATAGCACAACGGAGAAAGAGTTTCTACGTGGGCCTCAAGGAAGGTATATTAGATCATTGTATACTTCTATTAAGATACTATTATACAACAAAGGGGTAATGACAATGGAGTCATACAGCTAAACTTCCTTGTGTGCATGGAGGAATGGGGGAATCACTGACAGAAAGAGGAGGAATAGAAGGAGGAATGGATAAGGGAAAGAAGGAGGAACCCTTGGACCCAATCATGATGGATGATGACCAAATCAAGCGTTTCATGGTGACAGCTAGAAAGACGTGTAGTGGAGTAGCCTATTAATACAAGGTGAATACAAAGAAGAGAGTCGTAGCTGTGAGGGAAGGCTTCATGAGTGATGAAGAAGAGGTAGAGGATCTCTAGGCTATGGAGAAGATTGAGGAAATTGTGCGTGCAACATATGAGAGGAAGACGATAGGTCCAAGAGAGGGAAGAGAAGGAAGAAATCCTATCCATATTAATGTCATTATGGAACCCATAAACCCATGTGAGACTAATACACCAAAGAGAAAACCACCATTTAGACAACCGCATTTCGGGAGAATAAAGATAGCAAGAAGTACATCTACATAGAGAACAACAACTAGAGGAGCCAGTTCAAGAAGCACTAGTCAAGTATCTACACCATGTGGAGGTAGTAGTTCAGAGTTCAAGATGGTAGGACATGATCCCACTGATTCTGGCAGAATCACATGAAGGCATCGTAGGAGGACACTATGCAAGGAAAGAAACATTGCAGAAGGTTCTTTGAAATAACCTCTGGTGGCCTACTTTACATAAGGATGATAAATAATACTACAAAGCCTATGATGTATGCCAAAGAGTTGGGAAACCTTCCAGAAGAGATGAGATGCATTTAGCATCACAGCTGACCTTACAAGCATTTGAGAAATGGACCATTTATTTCGTTGGACCTATTAACCCACTAGGAAAGTGCACAGGACCTAGATACATCATCACTATGAGAGAATGTTTGACCAAATGGGTAGAAGCAAGAGAAGTTAAGGACTGTAGTGCAACTAAAACTACGTAATTTATATTTGATGATATCATAACTAGGTTTGGATGCCCAAAGACCCTAATGAGATATCAAGGTACACACGTTATTAACAAGGCTATCGAAGCTTTGACTCAGGAATTTGAAGTCCACTATCAGAAGAGTACTCCCTACCATTCACAAGCGAATGGGACAGTTGAATCTTTCAACAAGATCTTGGAAACAACACTGGAGAATATTTGTAGTGTGAACAGGGACAATTGGGATTTGAGAGTACTATTACAGGGAAATTCCCTTGCAGACAAGTGAATCCCCTCTTGGGATCTAGACTCCTAAGACCAATACATAAATGTGTTAACGTTGATCACTAAAATCCCTTTAAACCTAGATAAACTAATGTATAGAGAAGAGGAAGAAGATGTACCATTTTGTGATGTTTGTCCTCGTTCCAATCTAAGTTGAGCTTCGATCTCAAATCTCCTCGAGAAGTCTTGCAATCCTATCAAAGAAAAAGCATGCTTCATATTCTACTATGATTAGCTTGAAACCAGATCTATCTATTAAAGACAAGTTCATGTAAATAAACATAATCTTGAAGGAAGGAAGCCAAGCACATGTATTAATGAGAACTTGATAGCAATACTTACAGACCTTTGATGAATATGCAACAACCTCACTAAGCTCTCCTTGTCCAATCCCTTGCTCAAATGATCCACAAACAAAATGACTATGCTTCACTAATTATTTCCCTTATGAGATCATAAGTTTGATGCTTTCAATGTCCTCTAATACCACTTCTCATGAGATCATAAGTTAGGTATCTCTCAATCTCTCTATCTACTTCACCATGAGAAGGCCTCCTTATATAAGCTTGGAGAGACCCAACCACCTTAGAGATTCTTGGGATAGGTTGAGGATCCTTCTCCATTAGTTGTGGATCTTCCCTAAGATCTAGACTTGACCTCAGATTCGAATCCAACCAACTCTAGAGATGAGGGGGATTTTTCCCTGATTTTCCTCAACAGCCCAAGATTTCCTCAAACAGCCTAGTGCTCCCCTAGAATGGGGGACAAAGTGTTGCAACAGTCCCCAAAAGGAGGGCAAGGAGCACTAACACTCCTTGATAGTGGGTAGGGGAGTGTTGCCCAAACTTTCCTTAAAAAATCCTAGCGCTCCCCCAAAAGGGTGCAGAGAGTGCTGGAATGCTCCCCCAAAGAAGTTCAAGTAGCACTAGCACTCCCTGACAATGGGTAGGGGAGCGCTTGCCTTCAAAATTCATTTTTAAGTGGTTTTTTTCATGGAAAAATCTTTGTAGTATTCATCAAATGATTTCTTCTTCTTTTACTAGTCTCTGAGGGTGTCTTCAAGTGTTCCTTGTGATGTCGTTCAAGACACAACATGGGCAAGATGATTGTATGATGTCTGCGATACTTGTGGCCAAGATGTGACACTTGCGACACTTGTCACGATGACAATAGGCCATCATTGAAGTGAGTAATTTTGATGTGTAACAGATTGCCCCCCAAAGTACGAAGTTAGAAGACAGAAACTGATGATTGAAGTACTTTGTAGAATTTTTTGAGCAAGGGTATGGATTTGGAGAACCTACTAGAAGCTGCACACAACCATCAAACAAATATTATGACATGTTTAAAACCCAAGGCATGCATACCTATTCTTGGGTGATAAATAATTGTAAGGTATGGTTGCCATAAGATACAATGCAGATCCATAATTATATTAACAAAGAGTATAGCCACCAAATATACAATGTGGATCTATACTTCCATGACATGACCTAATCGTATCCATGAAAAATACACAGTGGATCTACGAGACGACAAGACATAGCCACAAACCAATACAAAGTGGATCTATATGACAGTATATGTGTCAATATTCAAGAGAAACTCCTTCGCAACCTGGGTAAAATACATAATAGAGTGATTACTCAACCCATTGTCTTTATACCAATCCCGATGTAGTACAAATCTAGCCATGCAAATAGATTTCCTGATGTCAAACATGGCATAAACCACTTGATTACTGGTCAATGAGGTAAGCATTAACAAGTGCGAGGGAAATCACCATTGATGTCAATGATTCCTAAGGTACCCTATTACATTCTAGTGAATGTGAATAGATGAGATAAATTCGAACATTCATGGAATCATCTTATTAGGGGTCAATGATGTAAACCCACTGTCGAAAGCAAGGAGGCCTTCCATTGAGGCATGCAGGTCCCAAGGTACTAACTAGTTTCTAAGTCTAGTTCCCAGATAATGTGTTGAAGTCGACAGGAAAAGTATCGTCACAAGAGGGCCTTGATGTATCCCCCATGAATGACACGAAACTTACACAGAGAAGTAAATTGGTATATCAAATGAACATGGAATGACATGGGTATTGAAGCAAGATATTTGTGATGGCTAACTCTCGAGGCAGATACTTCCCTTGAACACTGAGGCACAACAGCGAAAACATGACATGGACCAAAACATGATGATACATTGGACACTGTGACTTTCGTCGGGTGACCCAAAGGAGTAAATAAACTCAGAGGATTGGTTCAGTGTAGAGGTTTAGCGTATTAAACTGTATGCAAAGACAAAGTGACGTGTTCAAGGGTGACTTTAAGAGTGACTGGTGATGTTTTCAAAAACTGCTTGGCTTGCTTCCTTCAATTTTCCCCCCATCTAGATAGACAAGTACCCCTTTTTAATTTAACGAGCTCGAGGAGGGTAACACATGCTCGACATAACTCACCTTTGGTAAGTCCCTCTTCCTTTGTTTAACAAACTAGAAGAAGTAAGGGTTCAGTCCTGTATGGGCGCTTCAATGTATGATTATTTTAACGAGTCCAGAGAAGGTAAACTCAGTGATTTTTCATGTTTAGAGAGTTTGAAAAGAACTTAAAGACGATTCCAGTGTTGTCCTTTTTCATAACATTAGTCTTGTGAGGCTGAAAAAGAGAGAAATTATCACTCGAAAGAATCCCTTTCAAACCTTTTAATGAGTGGGAAAGGAAGCAAGATCACTCGACAATATTTTCATGTTTAGAGAGTCTGAAAAGAGCTTAAAGATGACTCCAGGGAGTTCCTTTTTCTTGTATCCATGCGAGTTCGAAAAAGAAATAAAAGTTTACTCGGTTGCGTTCTCATTTTTTTCACGAGCACAAGAAAGAACAAATACTAAGCTCGGTATTGGTTTCATTTTGAAACAATATTGAAACAAAATTAAACTATGCTCATAAATTCCAACGTTATTTCCAAAGGTAGGGATACAAGATACCCATGGATTGTTGGTACTCTTCCCCCAGCTTGAAAATCTAGCAGCATAACTCTAGAATGATAATCAAAGGCTGGAGACATGTCCCCCCAAGCTTCAATTCATTCACCAACTTTGAGGTTGTCACCAATTTCTCTATGAGATGGAGAAAAAGGATAAGGGTGGATGAAATGAAGGTTCAAAAATGAGACCTAATGAAAGACTCGACTCGACATCTACGAGATCTAGAGAGAGACTGGATTTGGTATGAGAGGTGACTGTTTCATTTTTTAATGAGATTGACACAAGAAAATAACTATGCTCAAGGCTCTGGGTTCAATCCCCAGATTTCTGTTTCATTTTTTAACGAGATTGTTACAAAGAGGAAAACAATGCTCAAGGCCTCTGTTTCATTTTTTAACGAGCTTTCCACAGAGATTTGAAACTATGCTCATGACCTCTTATTGATCATGTCTTCCAAGAGGATAATGCTACAGAAGGACACCATGTCAAGGGACAAAACTCCGTCATGGCTTCCAAGAGATCTTCACTGGATGGAAGAATAATGATCCAGAAGGAACACATGTTGGGGTCCGTGATAGGGGTAAGGATATCAAGCTCCAATAGCCCTACCGAAGAAATCACCATGTCAACTACCGGATCTAAGTCATCGGAAGTTGAAGTCATTGGAGACAATGCCACATAATTGACCTGTTGCAGGGGTGATACCGACTACATATAAGACCAGTTTAGGGAGGTCATTGGGTTGGTAATCAAGTCAGGACCAACACATGAAAGTTGATCAATAGTCAAAATTCTTCCATCATGAGGGAAATATATCACACGAAAAAGAGTGGACATAATATCTTTCATGGCATAGACATAATCTCTCCCAAGGAGTAAATCGAAATCCAAGGGGTCCTGGACTACCATAACATCAATAAAGACAGTTTTCCCTCCCAAAGTTATAGGAAACTAAGGAAGGAATCCTAAAGGATGATTGGTCCTTCTACTAAAAGTGAACAGAGTCTGGGTAATCAGCACAAGCTAAGGATAACCCAAATCTTTCCAAGAAATAGAGGACAAAATACTAACGGACGAACCTTCATCTATCAGCGCATGGGGAACATCCCGACCACAAACTTGTACTGTAATATTGAAATGAATGTGAGAGGGAAGACAAGGTCCAGTTAGCACACCCCAATAAAAAAGGATGGCCTCATTAATTGGAGGGGGTTTCGCGAGAGAGGGAGGAATGCCCCCCAGCACGGTAGATTTTGTATCAACAAGAAAAATGTGGGAAAAATTGGGTTTACTCTCTAGCGGAAGAGTAGGATCAATTGATAACAACATCAAATTGACAATTTGGGTTTCATTCTCCAAGGGGAGAATGGGGTCGACAAGTAGAAATAGATCGACCACTTGGGTTGCACTCTCTAACAGGAGGGAGGGATTGACTAAATATGGGATCGAATCAACCACTTTGGAAACTAGTTCAACTAAGAACGTGACCAGATTGATGACATGATCAACCAGACTGACCGATGAAGGGACCGGAGAAACCACTTTGGCACTCGTCAGAGGAGGAGTGTGATTGACCACATTGGAACTCTTTAGATGAACGGTGGGACTAACTCAACTGGACTGACCGGGGATGGAACCAGATTGAATATTCTATCAACTAACGATGGGTTGGGGGAAATCTTACGATAACCAGTCGGGAGTTGAAGATTTTCCATAAGATAATAAGCCTCGTTCATACGAGGACAAAGGTGAGAATAATGATCACCTTCACATAACATACAAGGAAATTTGACAGTTGACTTCTTCTTACCAATCTTAACGTCACTAGTCGACGGGACATAACCAACATGTACATCAGGGTACGATGATGTGGAGGACCACATTTCTAAGACCTTGGGAAGACCAAGGAAATCCCTCATAAATTGGTCACCCTTACAAAGACTGCAAGGGAATTTGGGTTTCAGATTCTTAGTTTTAATCTTGTCAACCTCATCAACACTCCCAGTATGATTGATAGTAGTTGGTTGCTTGGATCCAACATCTGATATGGTTGGAGGCTTGGTCCTTTTCGGGCTCTTCTTCTTCTTCTCTTTCTGTTTCTTCTTGTTCCTATCAACCTGGCTACTTGCTTTAGAGCTTTCACTAGGTAAAGAAGGAGAAAGGGAAGGAGACTGAATGGGTGAAGAAGGCGAAAAGTTAATTTAGGGATGATTTTAGGGGCTAAATTTCACTCATGGGATAATTTTCCATGGTTTTTCCAAAACAAATATTCTCTATTCTAAAAATGATTTGCCCAAATTCTATAGGATAAAATTATTTTACCTTAAAAATCGCAAAACAATTATACAAACTATATCAAATCCTTAGAAATTTGAATATTTTTACAAAAATATCACCAAACATTTATATTTTTCATATGAGGGATTACTAAGATTTGCCAAGGTTTCTACATTTTAAAATAAATTTCCATATTTAAAATCATCCCCGGTTGACACGAGGTTGATGTGTGTGGTGTACTTACATATGAAGCATTAGGTGCAGCTAAAGCAATGGGAATATTCGAGAGCACTATAGTGGGGAACAACCAAACCGGTAATCCGATGGTGAGTCTCGTAAGACTCAGTGTGGCAATGTACGGAGGACCAATGTTTCCAAAATAAGGAAAGGTGAAAGGTTCCCTAGGGAAAGGGGCTCCTCCATTGGTATTCCCATAAGTTGATTCCATTAACACTGACTTGACCTAAGGTCCACTAAGTAAAACAAACAACACATGCTATGAATCTAAGAAGAAAAAAATCAAACAAAACTTCCCACGATGAAACCACTAGTTGGTGATGAAATCCAACATCGCGAGATCAATATAGGAAGGGGTGGGGATAGAGAGGGTGGATCAATTACATTGGCAATCTACTTAATGGACTTACGCCTTGGTGCAATCTTCCACATAGTAAATGTGGATTTACCCTTCAAGGAGCCCGAGTGAGTTTGACCAATGTCTGTTCCAGGTACAGTGAGACTTCCCTTCACCGTCAGCTTGTGTAAGACCCTGAATATTATGGCTACTAAGGTCACCAACTCGTAGTCATCCCCTAGGCATGTACAATCGACAGTCCAATCTAAATGTATGGGAATGATAAAAAGTCTAAAATCCTTCAAGAGAACTGAGGACAAGAGGACCGGTAGAACTCCAGAGGACCCCGAACAGATTCGGAGTTCACGAAGCACCGAGACCAAATGAAGACAGTTGAACCTCAAGAAGAACCCCCAATATACGATCTGACTACTACAAATGGTTAAACCATAAAGGGATAATATTTGTAACTCTCCCAAACGCGACCTCGTGTATAACCCTTGTGTGAGAGGGGGATCCCAGTAAGCTGATACGAAAATTTGTTTTTCTGTCCCTATCGCAAGATGCTAAGTTTTTTTTATAGCTTTGGAAAGTTATCCTTTCAACCTATTCCAAAGACCTACACCTTAAGCTAATGTAGGTTTGCTAACAAAAAAGTAAAAATGTCTGATAAAGTTTAGTTTAGCATTTGATTTTAAAGTTGTTGTTTACTTAGAGGTGTATGAGAGTGAAAACTGATGACATTATGACTCAATTCTCAAAAACATGCATAAGAAATGATAAGCAATATTTTCTTTCAATGAATGTATATTTAAGGGAAGGAGGATGGATTTTATTTTCACTGTCAAACACTAAGATGCAATGACCTGATGCAATTGTTCTCAATCAAGAATCCAATATAATCCTAAAATGTTCAGAAATTGGTTCCAATATCCAAAAACCAATCATGAAAAAATATCCTTTTGTTTATATGTGACTGATAATCAGCATGATGTAAAGCTTCCTATGTTAATCAAACTTCAAGATCTGTGAGATTTAAGTAGTTAGAAGAAAACTTCACATAAACAAAAACACACCCTCATTGTGATCAAACAATAAAAAATAAATAAAAAATTCAAAGATGAAATGCTTGAAAAACTGACCTCAAAGATCAAATGAAATGGTGCATAGATCTCTGAATTTCCTTACAACAACTTTCATTCATTCAGATAAGTGAGAATGCAGTAGATCAACTCCAAATCTCAGGGAAGAAAAGTGACTCAAAGTAAGGAAGAAAGATGTCAACAATCCAAACAAAACATCATCAACCCTTAGAAATCAATATGTTGGAGGCCACACAAGGACACACTGAGATGGTATTGACTCTGAGAAGATGAATCAACAAAAAACCACACTCAGAGATCAACTCCCAAAAACATTTTTAGTAGAAAAAACCATCGCTCTGGTGTCAAGGGAACCAGAGCATTGCAACTCTCTATGGGAGGCTGGAAGGGAGTGCCAACGCTCTGGTAGTAGAGGCAGGGGAGTGTTTGGCTCTCAAAAGGCCAAAAATTTCCCCAGAACTCAAAAAAAACTCAGGAAATATAGAAATTGAGTGTGTATGGAATGAATCCAAGGGCCAAAAACACATATAATAA
Organism: Picea mariana; assembly: GCA_032191745.1. NCBI lineage: Eukaryota > Viridiplantae > Streptophyta > Pinopsida > Pinales > Pinaceae > Picea > Picea mariana. The sequence goes on along the minus strand of JASDQU010737051.1, from coordinate 259,844 downwards.
TCATAGACACATCATGAATAAGATATAAATGTGAGAAAAGGCCAAAAGCAAGACCAAGGAAGGAAACCAAAAATGAAATCTCCAGTCCCCAATGGAGTCACCAATTTCTGTTACACAAAAATTCCCCTACAGAGAGGTAAATCCCCTCTTGGGCTCTAGACTCCTAAGACCAAGAAAAAAAGGTGCTAATGTTGATCACTGACATCCCTTTAAACCTAGCTAAACTAGTGTATAGATAAGGGGAAGAAGATGTACCATTTTGCGATGTTTGTCCTTGTTCCAGTCTGAGTTGAGCTATAATCTCCAAGCTCCTGGACAAGTCCTGCAATCCTATCAAAGACAAAACATGCTTCCTATTCTACTATGATTAGCTTGAAGCCAAATCTATCTATTAAACATAAGTTCATGTAAATAAAAATAATCTTGAAGGAAACAAGCTAAGCACATGTATTAATGAGAACTTGATAGCAATACTTACAACCTTTGATGAAGATGAAGCAGCCTCACCAAGCTCTCCTTGTCCAACCCCTTGCTCAAATGATCCACAAACAAAATTACTATGCTTCATTGATTATCTCCCTTATGAGATCATAAGTTTGAGATCATAAGTTAGGTATCTCTCAATATCTCTATCTACTTCATAGTGAGAAGGCCTCCTTATATAAACTTGGAGAGACCCAACCACCTTAGAGATTCTTTGGATAGGTTAAGGATCCTTCTCCATAAGTTGTGGATCTTCCCTAATATCCATCCTTGACCTCATATTCGAATCCAACCAACTCCAGAGATGAGGGGGATTTTTCCCTGATTTTCCTCAACAACCCAAGATTTCCTCAAACAACCCAGCGCTCCCCCAGAATGGAGCACAGAGTGTTGCAACGCTCCCCCAAAGGAGGGAAAGGAGCATTGGCACTCCCTGACAGTGGGTAGGGGAGAACTGCCCAAAATTTCCTTAAAAACTCCCAGCGCTCCCCCAAAAATTTCCATAGAGTGCTGGAACGCTCCCCCAAAGAAGGTCAAGAAGCGTTGGCACTCCTTGCCAATGGATAGGGGAGCCCTGGCCTTCAAAATTCATTTTTAAGTGGTTTTTTTTCATGGAAAAAGATTTGTACTCTTCATCAAATGATTTATTATTCTTTAACAAGTCTCTGAGGGTGTCTTCAAGTGTTCCTTGTGATGTCATTCAAGACATGACATGGGAAAAATGATTGTATGATGTCTGCGACACTTGTGCCCAAGATGCGACACTTGCGACACTTGTAACGATGACAACAGGTCATCATTGAAGTGAGTAATTTTGATGTGTAACAAGTACCAACAGTGATATGGGCCTATATAACTACTTGCAAGAAGCTGACAATGGAGACTCCCTTTAAGTTGTTTTATGGTCTAGAAGCAGTTGTCCCTATGGAATATTTGGTTCCTAGTCTCAAAATTGCAGCATTCACAGATATGGATGACACTGACGATGTTCAAGAGAGGCTTGCGTAGTTGGTAGAACTAGAAGAAGATAGATTTATTGCAGGATTCCGTTAGCAGGTATAGAAGGAATGAGAAAAGGCCTACCATGATAGACATATCAAGAAGAAAGCCTTTAAGTAAGGAGATATGGTATTGGTATATGACAGCAAGTTCATGAAGCATCTAGGGAAGTTCGGAACACATTGGCTTGGGACATTTGAAGTCACATATGTTACAGAAGGAGGAGTTGCACAACTGAAGACACTACATGGAGAGTGGAATGAAGGTTTAGTGAATGGGAGCCGGTTGAAATTGTACTATTACAACCAGCTTCCACACAACTCTCAGTAAAAGCATGAGAAAAAGGGTCTAGGTACCAGGTGCAATTGAAACTGGGTACCAGACACAGAAAATATAGTCTGCACAAAGAAGGGAGGGACAGAGAAGAAAGCACAAGCTGCCCCGCACCGTCTGAAGATGAAGAAAAATAGAAGGTTCAGACCTGAAGTGACTCAGGATGAGTCACATGTGAGTGTTGGGGGCCTGTTAGCCCTTGGTTATGGAAGGTTGTGAATATTAAGGAAAGAAGCATGAAATACGAAATGCGCGGAAGAAAAGCTGACTGAGATTGGGTCGAAGTGGCCAAAAGAGAAGAAAATAAGGAGCGAAGTAAGAGAAAGAAAGTCATTGGATGGGGAGATCGAGGAAGATAGATCAACAAGGAATATTGATGATAGACAACTCAACAAGAAGACAAATACACCAATGTATGCTTGGGAGCACCTCGTAGGAAAGAAGGAAAGATACGTTGGCAAATCCATGAAAAGGCGAGTGAAGTTGACCTAGGGTTTTAGTATTTAGGGTTTTATACACCTACGTTTTGGCCTAAGGTTTTTCGAGAGTCATTGTAATGTATAAATAAATGTCAAGAGGACCTGGGATGGGTTTGATTATGTGATGATGAGTGATTTTTGTTATTGTTGAGAGAGAAGTATTGTGTGGTGAGAGAAGTCTGTGCTATAAGATATTCATCTAGGTGTGAAGATCGACCTTGTAGCTGGGAGCTTAGCGAGGGGAGAGAAGAAGAGAAAGAAAGAGAGATCTACAAGCTAAGAGGGCAGATAGAACTGTATGCTTTCATCTAATATATTATAAAGCGCAGTTCTATGGATGTAGCCCTAGAGAGGGGTGAACCACATATATATTGTCATTTTGTGTGATTAATGTTGTGTTCTTTCGCCTTCTGATTACTCTGTTATTGCATCATTTTATTATATCATAGATATCACTGTGCGAAGTAGGGTTGAGTTGGTAAATGATAACTAGATTTTTGTGTATTATTGTGTTTAATCCACATTCCCTTTCCTCTAGTTGTAGACACATGTGTCCTACAACCCCCTATTGCTACCTCGGGTGAGACTCCATCTTCTTTGTTGGTGTTGCCGAAAGGGCTAGTAGTTAAGGCTTGTTGGTGAGCTATTAGAGTTGAACCCTGGGTCTTCCCTTGTGCCAATAGAATGTCTCTTCTTCTAAATTTCCTGACAGGTTAGCAATGAAATTAATCCCCAAGACATCATAATTGGACTGTGTCATCAATTTTTCAAGTCCATGACCTTTAATCATATTTTTAGGTTTAATCTTGAGGTCATACTCCAACAAGATAGCTATCCATTTTCCCCTTCTACCTTCAGGACTAGACTGAGTTAAAATGTCTTTCACAGAACTGTTGGGCACATAAGCAACTACATGAGAATGTAAGATATAAATTTTGAATTCCTTGAGGATTTTTATGAATTCATATGTTTATTTCTCCATGATGTCATACTTCAATGGAGAGTCTCTCAGAGTTTTGTTGTAATAGGCTATGGGCCTTTCAACAAAAAATCATATTTTTGCAACAAAGCACCAACAATAGTATGTCCTAAAGAAAAAGAGAACAAGAAAAAATCGTTTGCAACATCTGGACTAGCCAATATTGGTGCCTTGGTCAATGTTACTTTATATCCTCAAAATATTTCTTGGCTTATGGAGTCCACTTTATCTCACTACCCTTTCTGAGCAAGTTAGTAATATATTTTATGATTTTAGCCAGGTTAGGGATAAACCTTCTCAAACAATTTACTCTTCCAAGTAAATATTGTACCTCCTTTTTGCTTCTAGGTGTTCCAATCTTCAGAATTGCTTCCACTCTATTGGGATCTATCTTTATTCCTTCTTTTGAAATCACATCACCCAGTAATTTTCCTTCTTGCATTCCAAAATTGTACTTTTTGGGATTTAATGAGATACCAAACTTCCTACATTTATGAAAGACCCTTCTCAAATGTTTTATATGTTCATCATTAGAATCTAAAAACATAGTAATATCATCTAAATAAATAAAAATAAACTTATCTTTCTCATCAGCAAAATCTATGTCCATGTCCCTTTGGAAGGTTGCCCCTGCATTCATAAGCCCAAAAGGAATTTGGCATACATGAATGTGCCCCAAGGTGTTGTAAAGGTTGTTTTCTCTTGATCATCAAGATGCACCGAAATTTGGTTGTATCTAGAAAAACCATCTAGCATTCATATTTTGTGTGATCCAACCACTTTTTGCAGAATTTAATCCATCTTGGGAAGTAGATAATTTTCTTTGAGAGACACCCTATTCAGATTTCGAAAGTCTACACACAACCTAATCTCACCAATTTTCTTTCTGACAGTCACTAGATTAGCCACCCATTTTGAAAATCTTAAAGACATTATGATTTTGGCATCAAACAACTTTCTTACCTCTTTCTCGATCAATGATAGCAATAGATGATTAATCCTTCTCAATTTTTGTTTGAAAGGTTTGTGATCATCCTTTATTGGAATTACATGTTGAATCACCTTAGTATCACAAACATTCAAATCCTCATAGCTCCAGGAAAATACATTTGGTAAATCCTTCATTAGGATGATATATATTTGCTTGATTTATGTACTGAGTATCTTGGATAGTTTGATGATTTTGGGATCTTCCTAAGTCTCAATGTTGCAATCTTCTATGTCCTCATTTTCAATAATTTTAGCATTTATGGTTACATAGTTATTGTCAAAAATCTCTTCCAATGGAACCAAACCCTTGGGAATGATGTTATTTTTTAGCTACACTATATCTCTATCAGTAATCTTATTTTGTAAACAGTCATCATTCATGAACATAGTTTCATCCTCTTCTTGGTCACAACAGTGCTCATCATCAATATTTGAATTGAAAAATTCATGAGTCATTTATAGGAATCTTTCTACGTGCTTTGCATCCTAAAAAATATGCCAAAACTTAATGTTTTTAGGTACTCTTGGCTTGTGCTTGACTTCAATTTCATACTTTTTGTTAGGAAAAATAGGAATCTTGAAAATAGAGGTTGAAGTGGATAGTGCATCAACAATTAGATTTTTCCCTCTTGGAATCAATGAGAGGTTATTCTGAAAAAATTTCAAGAAGATAAAGAACTATATTCCTATTTTCCATTAACCTAGGCTTCTTTGAATTATAGATGCCCTTTACCTGATTTATGACAAGCTCATAATTCCCATGTACATCTGTTCTTTTTGCACCCAATTCTTTCAAAGTATTCAATCCAAAAATCATTGCCTCATATTCAACCATGTTATTTGTGCAATCAGAAGCAAATTTACAAGAACAAAGTTTTGAACCTACTTTGAGAGGAATAATCCAAACATCTACTCCATCTCCCTCTTTTCTAGCAACTCCATCAAAATTCATATTCCATAATTCATCATCTTCACTTCCTTGCTGATCTGAAATTTGTCCTGACTATTGCCCCACTTCATATTTCATAGGAAGATCAAGAACCTTTGGACTTTCTTCTTCAAAGCACAAGTCATTATAAAAAATGGAATAACCTACTTCAGTATGAATAGAATAAATGGGATGATTATTTGAATTTCTTTTATTACTCACCATGTACTTAAGAAATACTTCCCTATACAGTCTCCTTTATTGGCCAAAAATTGGTATACTTTCATATGACATGTCCATTTGTAGCAATTTTGCAGCCCAATATCTTGACAACAACATGTCAAAATTCAAAGGAATGTCAGCAAATACTACATCCATGACCAGATTTTTTGATGGGATTTGAGATAAAGATACACATAGATATTTGATCAAGCCTAAACACTTTACTTTCCTTGGGTCAAAAGAAAAAAAATTGTTATAAGGTCTATTGAGGTCTAGGCCTAGTTCATCCATGACTACTTTAGGCATTAAATTATGTGATGCTCCTGAAATTAGCATTTCATTGTGCAAGGTCATGTCATGAATCTTAAGACTGATATAAAATGGAGGAACATCACCATCCTCACTAGATTATTCCACACGTGTACCAAAAGAGATAGCATGGTGATCATCTTGCACATTGAAAGTATCAAAAGATTCTTCCATTTTCAACATCTTAATGATTTGACTTCTATACTCAACATTCTTGATTAACTCATTGAAGGTACATAAATTTTAATCTTTGCCATCTCATTTTCAAAATTAAAAGGAGACTAGATTTTCTCTACCTCTTTGATTATTACATTCCTTTGCATATCAGGGACCATCTTTGGGGGATATTCATGTTGTTTTCCTTTCCCCTACACATATTTTATAGGGATGTCCTTTTTAGGATGATTTGAGGAGGATGCACTTGTTTGAGGGTCATTGTTTTGATTCCCTTTCTGGGGAACTGTAGGCATTTTTTTACTTCTTAGGTTATACTGTTTTTGAAACTGCATTATGGCATTTTGGTATCTGTTGGAAGAAGTCCAAAGTGGAAAGAAAGACTATTTTGGGAAGGAAGGCATGCATGAGGAAAACGACGGCTGGAAGGAAGAGAAGCATGCACACATGCGTGGAAGACCTAATGACGTTAGGGTTAGGGTTTTTGAAATACATTGTAATGGTTGGAAAGCTATAAACATATAAATATAGATACCTAGGTCTCATAGAGAGAGACCAGAGTCAGATGGGATATAGACAGTCTAGAGGAGGAGTCTTGTTTTGATAGCTAGTTGTAATATTTTTCTATACGGCCTAATTTTGTAATTTTTTGATATGGAGAGGATTAAGGAGGGTTGATATTGAGGGTTATATCACAAGATGAGGATCTTGGTGCAATGTATTCCACCTCATAATAGATCTCGAACCAACTAAAAAGAGTTGTAAAGCGTGCAATGCTATAGTTTTGGAACGACTATAATAAAAGAGCTTGAGAGACAGATATTTGTGGACATAACCTAGGAGGGGGTGAACCACGGTAAAACCTATGTTATGTGATTGAATGCATGTGTTTCCTTACTATTTTCAGTAGTTGTTGATATGCTAAATGAATGAGTTGATTATATTCCATACATAATTGTGAATGATAGTTTCTTGCATTAATAAGTTAAAATAGAACTCTCAGTGCACATTTATCAGATCTCCACTCAATCCTAGGTTGAAAACACTTGAGTATTGTAGCCACGCATTAGTACTATCTCAGGTGAGACTGTGCAGTGCACTCTGTGCACTGCGTTTCCTTCTGGTTTACCAGGAGCGCCGATAGTTTTAGAGGTTTTGTTGTAACCCCAGTAGACATGAACCCTGGGTAAAACAAGTTAAAGATACAAACTTATAAATATGAATAATAATAACCAACAAATGGTTTTTTTGCCATTGGTTGGGATAGTAGAGGATTGAGTAGACGGGATCTATTGAAAATTTGTGAGATCTGTGGAAGGCGGGTCAAGAGAATACTGAAGAAGACAATGAGAAAGACAAAAGAATGAGCCGCTAGAAGGGGATGTTGAGACCGTGGACTCCCACAAAATAAGAGATCAAGAGCTAGCTGAAGACAAAAGAGATGGATTTTGCACAGAAAGATAACAAATACCCTAGAGTAACACCATGCAAATATCTTGAGAAATACGTGTTTACTGATTTGTATGAAGTCTTTTTCTGTGATTTTCCACACTTATTACATGAGTGGATATTAAGGTTGAAGGATAACCATCCAATAAACCGTATCTGATAGTTAGAGTGGACCTCAATACAAATTGAGCAGTTACAGCAGGTGAACAAAAAATTCACCCACACAGTATATTTTTGTCTCGACAACATTGTAGAAGGCTTTATAAAATATATTGTAGTCGATACAGTGAATTCGTATAGCACAGCGGAGAAAGAGTTTCTATGTGGGCCCCGAGGAAAGTATATTAGATCGTTGTATACTTCTATTAAGATACTGCTATACAACAAAGGGGTAATGACAATGGAGTCATACAGCTAAACTTCCTTGCATGCATGGAGGAAGGGGGGAATCACTGAAAGAAAGAGGAGGAATAGAAGGAGGAATGGATAAGGGAAAGAAGGAGGAACCCTTGGACCCAATCATGATGGATGATGACCAGATCAAGTGGATCATGGAAACAGCTCGTGCAGTCTACAATGGCGGAAGTCAAACATGAACTTGAATCTGTCTTTGTATCACTCTGCACCAAAATCAAAATATCGCTCGATGACTCTTGTCCTGATGCACATAAAAAGACTGAAGGTGAAAATTCTTCCCATTCCTTTCAACCCCATCACTTTCAAAGGGACATACACCTTCCATAGGTGGATGTAACCAAATTTGATGGCTCAGACCCCACTGGTTGGATCACACAAATGGAACATTATTTCTCTCTCTACAACATTACAGACGACTTGGCCAAACTCCGATATGGTGTTCTCCATCTAGATCAAGAACGCT
>JASDQU010737051.1:224834-251519 GCA_032191745.1 Picea mariana | reverse complement strand
TATCGCAAGGATGAGTTCCAAGACCAAAATGGATATTCCAACTTATGAAGGAAGCCTGGATGCAGAAGAGTTGCTGGACTGGATCAGAGCTCTTGATACCTACTTCAACTATGAAGATATCGAAGAGGATAAGAAGGTAAGGCATGCTGTTACCAAGTTGAAAGGACATGCAGCCTTATGGTGGGATGAGCTACAGGCAGATAGACGGTCCAAAGGAAAACAAAAGATCAAAAGCTGGGACCGGATGATCGCAAAGATGAAAGCGAAATTCATCCCGAGGGATTATCAGATTACACTGTTCAGGCAAATGCAGAACCTGAGGCAGAAGTTGATGACGGTGAAGGAATACACCGAAGAGTTTTACAAGATCAATATCAGAGAAGGTCATCAGGAGAGCGATGATGATAAGGTTGCTAGATACCTGAATGGTCTGAGATATGACATCCAGGATGAATTAAGCATGGAAACTATCCGAACAGTTGAGGATGCTTACCAGATGGCTCTGAAAGCTGAGGAGAAGCTGAGCCGTAAGCAAGGTCAGCGAGGGTGAGTCAGAAGTCAGCCCAGGGGCAAGGCAGTTGCCCAAGAGAAATACCAAAAGCCCAAGGAGGAATGGAAGAAACCTCAGGGTAAAGTTGGAAGGGGTGGAACCTCACATCGAGGACAGTAATATGATGAACCCAGGAGACAACATACAGAGCAGGGTGGCGATTACGCTGACGCGAACACTTTTCCTCGTACCAGAGGTAGGGGAAGAGGTAGAGGAGGAATCATCACATGTTTTACATGTGGGAAGGATGGACATAAAGCCGTTGATTGTCCAGACAGGAAAATGGACAGAGGAGAAGCTCACATCGCTGAGGCGCAGAGGCGTGATGTTGAGAATGAAGACACCGAAGCAGGAAGGTCGCTGACGGTGCATAAAGTTCTTCTAACACCTGAGAAAGAGATGGAGGACACAGCTTAGAGAACTAGAATGTTCAGGACCATGTGCAAGACCAAGGGCTGGAAATGCAAGGTCATTGTGGACAGCGGAAGCACCGACAGTCTCATTTCGACCGAGATGGTGGAAAAGCTAGAGCTAGAGACGACTGATCACCCGAGTCCATACAAAGTATCATGGTTGCAGAGAGGACATCAAGTGAGTGTCACTAAACAATGTTTAGTTGAATTTAAAATGGGTGAATATAAGGATAAGGTCCTATGTGATGTCATTCCCATGGATGTCTGTCATGTATTGCTGGGGAGACCATGGCAATATGATAGAAATGTGGTTCATGACGGGAGAATGAACACATATACTTTGGAGAAGGATGGGAGGACACACATATTGCTTCCGATAAAGGATAAGGAGGTGAAACCTGAAGTAAGCAGTACCATACTTCTCATGAGTGGGAAGGAGCTTCTCACAGAGATGGAGAAGAAAGAAGATCCACAATTCTTTGTAGTCAGAAAACCGAGAATTGTCCTGACTAGCACAAGAGTGGATGATCTACCAGATGAGATTCAGGAACTACTGGGAGAGTTCGCTGATATCATCGTGGATGAACTACCTCGTTCGTTGCCATCGATGAGGAGTGTGAGTCATCATATCAATCTCATACCCGGAGCTAGTTTGCCGAATAAGGCTGCATACAGATTGACGCCGCAAGAGAATGAGGAGGTCAAAAGACAGGTACATGATTTATTGGACAAAGGATTAGTCAGAGAGAGCTTGAGTTCGTGTGCTGTACCAACAACGCTTAGTCCGAAGAAGGATGGAGGTTGGAGAATGTGCACAGACTCCAGAGCGATTAATAAAATCACCATCAGGTATAGATTTCCACTACCGAGAATGGATGATCTGATGGATTGCCTGAGTGGGGCAAATTATTTTTCCAAAATTGATCTGAAGAGCGGATATCATCAGATTCGCATGAGGGAAGGTGATGAATGGAAGACAACATTCAAGACAAAAGAAGGTTTGTACGAATGGCTAGTCATGCCATTTGGTTTGACGAACGCGCCAAGCACATTCATGAGACTGATGAATGAAGTCCTGAGGGAATTCATCGGGAAGTTTGTAKTCGTATATCTAGATGATATATTGATCTACAGTAAGACAAAGGCTGAACATTTGAATCATTTGGCCATTGTAATGAGGAAGCTACAACAGGAGAAGTTGTTGATCAACATGAAGAAATCTTCTTTTATGCAGACAGAGCTCATTTATTTGGGCTTTGTTATTTCAGCAAATGAGTTGAAAATGGATCCTGAAAAGGTGGAAGTGATCAAGAATTGGCCATCACCCAGAAATGTTTTCGAGGTGAGGAGTTTCCATGGTTTGGCTAGTTTCTACCGAAATTTCATTAGGAATTTCAATGGGATTAGTGCAACAATGATGGACACAGTGAAGAAGTGACACAAAACTTTTCACTGGACAACAGAGGCTGAGAAAAKCTTCAATCTGTTGAAGCGGAAGATTACAGAGMAACTAGTGTTGGTGTTGCCAGATTTCATGAAGACATTTCAAGTGAAATGTGATGCCAGCGGATATGCTATAGGAGCGGTCTTGAGTCAAGAAGACAGGCCAGTTGCATATTTCAGCGAGAAGCTGGATGACGCAAAATTGAAGTACTCCACGTATGATAAAGAGTTTTATGCTATCATATAGGCATTAAAGAAGTGGAGGCATTACTTGATCCCAAAAGAATTTGTTTTGTACAGCGATAATCATGCATTACAGTTTGTGAGTCAACARGATAAGTTGAACCAGAAACATGCAAAATGGGTAGAGTACATGCAGAATTTTATGTTTGTAATTAAACACATTTCAGGGACTGCTAACAAAGTGGCTGATGCTTTGAGTAGGAAATTTTTGTTGCTGCAGGAGTTTCGAGTTAAAACCTTGGGTTTTGAAAACCTGAAGGACATGTATGCAGGAGATGCAGATTTCGGGGAAGATTATGAAGCAGCTGAGAATCCCGTTTTCAAGGATTGGAGCCCATGGATAGACTACATGATCCAGGAGGGATTGCTATTCAGAGGCAATCAGCTATGTATTCCAAATTGCTCCATGAGGGAGAATTTGCTAAAGGAGAAGCACAGTGGAGGATTAGCAGGGCACTTTGGCCATGGAAAAACATTTGCCAAGCTAAGCGAATCGTATTTTTGGCCAGGCATGTGAGCAGATGTCAAGAGGTTTGTTGACAGGTGTCGAATTTGTCAGCATTCGAAAGGGGGAAAGCAAAATACAGGTTTTTATCAGCCATTGCCCATACTAGAGAGGCCATGGGAAGCGATAAGCATGGATTTTGTATTGGGTTTGCCGAGGACGCAAAGAGGGGTTGATTCCATCTTTGTGGTGGTGGATAGGTTTTCAAAGATGGCACATTTTATTCCGTGTCAGAAGACCAACGATGCGACTCACATTGCAAACTTGTTTTTCAAAGAGGTTGTTAGACTTCATGGATTGCCGAGAAGCATAGTATCGGACAGGGATACCAAATTTATAGGTCATTTTTGGAGGACGTTATGGAAGAAGCTAGGGACAAATTTGACTTTTAGTTCAGCTTACCATCCGCAGACGGATGGGCAGACCGAAGTGGTCAACAGGAGCTTGGGAGACTTGTTGAGAAGCCTAGTGACAGAGCACCATAGCAGCTGGGACAACATATTGCCACAGGCAGAGTTTGCATACAACGATTCAGTGAAGTGGAGTACAAGCAAAAGTCCATTTCAGATTGTGTATGGGACACAACCGAGAGGAGTTTTTGAACTTAGGGAATCAAAGCAGGTTGCAACTAGCAGTGCTAGTGTAGAGGAATTTGTTGAAGCGATGAAGGAACTTCACAGCAAGGTGAAGCAGCAATTGTAAGACTCAAATCAGTAGTACAAGCGCAGAGCAGATCAGCGAAAGAGACAACTTCAGTTCAAAGTTGGGGATCTTGCTCTAGCACATCTGAGAAAGCAAAGGTTCCCAAGGGGAACATATAATAAATTGAAAATGAAAAAGATTGGGCCATGCAAGGTCGTGAAGAAATTTGGCAAAAATGCATATGAGATTGAGTTGCCGGATGGCATCGGAATATCTCCGATATTCAATGTTGCAGATTTATACCCATACATGGCTAGAGGAGCAGAACCTGGAATGGAGGAACCAGTGATCCAGTGGCATAATCAGATGCCGATAGCAGAGAAGTCGTAGATGGAGTGCATACTAGACAAGTGAGTGGGAAAGAAGACCAGGTGAAAACAGTATTTCGAGTATCTGGTGAAATGGAAGAATCACCCAGTCGAAGATGCTAGCTGGGAAAATGAAGCGGTGATACAGAAGCATGGACAGACCGTGCAGGAGCTCATGGATAGGAGCCCATGAAATCTTTCAAGCCGAGGAGTATGATGCAGGAGCATCACCAACTCAACAAGCGGGCCAACGTGGAAGGAAATGAACAGCTGGACAAGTCAGTGAAACTTTTTGAATTCTCATTCAAGATGATGCGCCACTGTATAAATTATGCATTTATGAAAGTGTCTTTTATATATTGTAACAGACCTCGAGCCATACACTCTTGTCTGAAATAGATAGGAAGGCATTTAATAGATTTAATGCAGGTAGATAGATGTTTAAGTCTAGATTAGATAGTTTTAGAGTTCGAGAGGGAAACAGAATATAGACACCCTCCTTTGTACATTATTATTATTCAGATTATTTAGAATCAAGCAGGAGCAAGAAGAGAGAGAGCAAGCAGATAAATTGTATGCAGAACCCCATGTATAGATTTGAATTAATAGAATAGAGTCTTTGATTCAATTTCATGTCTGGTGTTGTTTCTCTGTGTATGTTGTTTATGTGCTCGTGAATGTTTGCTTTCTGGTCATGCAATTGCTTTGAATATGCTGTGCATGTGATTTCAGAGGTTTTAATTGAAGTCTGAAAGAGAAGACAATGAGTTTCAATTGTTTCTCTATCTGAGCCAGGAGATTCCTGCATAGAGTGCAGTCGAATTCATCTACATAGAGTTTGTTGATGAGGCTCGGTAGTTAAACCCTTATTCTCGTTCACCCATAAGTTGGTGCGGACTGGTAGAGTCGTGCATGATAAGTGCAGGCTGAACTTGAAGTCTCAGGAGCTAGTCTGAGTAAAGGAGGGCATAGACTGCTGTTGCAGGAGTGCACAGAGTCTGAAGACTCAACACTTTAAGAGTTGTTGTAGGTCGAGCACGAGAAGTGTGCGCAAGGTCTCTAAAGGAATTAGAGTCGGCAAGCTCAGGAGGGATAGTTCCTTCATGATACTGTGGAGGCAGACCCAGAAGAAGGTTTGAACCAGATAGAGATTTAGATCGGGAGAAATCTTTGCGGAGGAGAAATCGATGGTCAGGGTTCACAAGGGAGAATCGCGAAGCCCCGCCGACCGTCAGATCTTGGAGAAGTTGCGTGAGATTTAGTCCTTAGGCGCAGGAAGGAAGAACCAAGAGCCATCGGGATTCGGTTTTCAGAGTTTGTGGAGGTAAGAGTTTCACACTTGTTGAAATCGTGATTAGAGATTTCCTGAAGCCGTTGGAGCCGTTGATCGCTATGGGGACAGGTGGCACGACATCTCGGGAAGTCGGGATTCGACATTCAGTATTTTCCAGTGTAAAGGAATTGCGACTTTTGAAATCGTGATCACGCGATTCCCAATAGAGAAGAGAGAGAAGGCGACGTGGTAAGGGGATATTGCACGTGCACATCGGAGTTCGGGGTTCAGAGATTTAAGGAGGTAGTGAAACACAACATCGTATGTTCCGANGCAAGCTCAGGAGGGATAGTTCCTTCGTGATACTGTGGAGGCAGACCCAGAAGAAGGTTTGAACCAGATAGAGATTTAGATCGGGAGAAATCTTTGCGGAGGAGAAATCGATGGTCAGGGTTCACAAGGGAGAATCGCGAAGCCCCGCCGACCGTCAGATCTTGGAGAAGTTGCGCGAGATTTAGTCCTTAGGCGCAGGAAGGAAGAACCAAGGGCCATCAGGATTCGGTCTTCAGAGTTTGTGAAGGTAAGAGTTTCACACTTGTTGAAATCATGATTAGAGATTTCCTGAAGCCGTTGGAGCTGTTGATCGCTATGGGGACAGGTGGCACGACATCCCGGGAAGTCGGGATTCGACATTCGGTATTTTCCAGTGTAAAGGAATTGCGACTTTTGAAATCGTGATCACGCGATTCCCAATAGAGAAGAGAGAGAAGGCGACGTGGTAAGGGGATATTGCACGTGCACATCAGAGTTCGGGGTTCAGAGATTTAAGGAGGTAGTGAAACACAACATCGTATGTTCCGATTTCCTGATAGGGAAATCCCCGACAGGAACGAAAGCGTTGACTCTTTGACCCATCAAGTTTCAGGGTTTTGGGTAGCACGAGAACCGTGCACTCAGGTTTCACGATAACGCGAAACCTGATTTCCCGACAAGGCAAAGGGGAGATCGTTGAAAGGGATATTTCCGTGGGTATTGAGAACTCCCGTAAGGAGTTGGAAGAGTTCTTTGACTCTTCGGGCCTGAGTGAAAGAAGGTCCTGGTGGAAGCGGGACACGCGGGTGGCGCGTGCTGCGCCAACTACTAGAGAAGAATAGGGACTAGTACTGGGATGAATGACACTAACTTCTAGAAATTATTGAACAATCTTCTCAATTTCATTTTTATGGGAAAAGGGACAACGATAAGGGAGAAAAATTGGAGGAATACTTTCGAGAACTAGAGGAATGGAATGATCATGGACACCTCAAGAAGGGGGAAGTCCCTGTGGGTTTGAAATACATCTTGGTGTTGGGAGAGGATAGAATGGAGGTTGATGTGTACAGAGGGTGTATCAACCACATGAATGGAATGAAGTTGGGAAATAATTCCATAATGAAATTTTATGAGGAGATTTTCCATTGGATGGGAATTAATGATGTTTGGTGGCCTTGAGATGATGATTTGAAACTGGTGATGGTGGCCCTCTTGCTGGAATTGCATGGTTAATTSCTAGAAATCCATGGTGATAGGGCCGAGAGTGCGTTGCCATTATGCACGAAGTACAATGTCACAACCACCCATGTTAATAGAAAACATATGATATTTTAGGTGGGACTGACCAATTTGGAGGCACACATTTTCACAATTCCCTCCACATTTCATGGAATCCCCATTGGAAATCGTGATTTGGAAATTATTAATTGGAAGAATATAGAAATTGAATTCTTGGGCAATGCGACGATGAATAAAATTATGGGTGTTGTCACTGTCAACTAGAATGACAACTTTTCGGTTCTTAATGTAGCCAATTAACTTGATGGTTTGGGGAGCATAGAAACATGTGAGTGCATTAAGATAAATCAGCAGTTCAACTTTAAGTGGATCATAGGGATGATTAAGATCATTTGGTGGGGGTATATTAGGTACATGAGAAACATATTCCTCTTCTTCAGAAGCATCCTACAACATAGCCATAAAAATATTTTTTTTCTTACACTTATGCCCTAGAAAATACTTGTCATCACAATCATAACAAAGACCCTTATATTGGAATTCATCCACTTCATCCCAAGTCAATTTCTATATATTGAGGGAGTGGAAGGAGGGGTGGGAATGGTGGGTTTAGGGCAAGGAATAAAGGGATTTTTTTCTTTGTTTGGGAAGAGACGACTTGTTGTGCTTCCTTGGCCTGTTTTGTAGCTTCCAACTAAGTCTAGGGGCGATCCATGAGTACATGGGAATGCATTTCATCCTTCAATCCACTGATAAAGAATTCCCTAAAACAAAAATATATGTCACACCCTCCATTCTGAAATATAATTTCTTAAAGGAAGAAATAAACTCTTCCATTGGGCCAATTTGTTTTAACTTGGTCAAATGACCTAAATGATGGGGGTCAGTTTCAAAGCGGTCGTAAAGCTATGCAACAAATTGCGTCCAAGACACATACCCTTGGTGTTTTTTTTTATGCCATTGCCACCATTTCTAGCGTTCAAGATCCAAATGGAGAACACCATAATGGAGTTTGGCCAATTCATCGGTAATGTCATGCAAAGAGTAGTGTTCCATTTGGATGACCTATCCCATTAGATCAAAGCCATCAAATTTGTTCACATCCAATCTAGGAAGGTGTAGGTCACATCATTGTTGTGTTGCAATACCAGTTAAACATATGTACTAAATGAAAGTAATGATTATGATTATATAAGTAATTAAATTCAGTTTGTAATTTTGAAGTTACAAGTTGAAAGGTAATTGGGAAAAAACTATGATGTATTGAGGAAAACACACTTCCTTTTTATCATCATTCTTATCTGATTGGGTTACTATGCATTACTATGATCACCTCCTACCCTACCTGTGATTATAGATATTTTACACGTCTTTGCATGGGATGAATTTTTCTTAGTGCGTTCCCCGGTATGTAGAGTGTCTAGAATTTATCCTACTCCCACAAACTCCACAAAAGAGCCATTTGCTAAAAATTTATATTCCTTTTGCAAACATGCAAAAACATTTAGTCACTTCAATATTTTCAATAATAAATTTGTTGAGAAATTCATAATGCTTTTAGTATATTTCTCCAATCTATTATTTTAAAATTATCACTTCAAAATTCTAAATAAAATTATTTGATAAGCCAACCACATGGTTGAACAAAAAAATGGATCTAAGACTTGAATATGTGAAGTTAAGATTAGTTACAATGATGTTGCTATGATACTGTTAAATTTATGTAAGCTTTCTTTATTATGATTTTAAGTCATTATTATTCTTAATTTTTAAACCTGATTGGTAAGGACTAAACTTCCATGCAACACTTATTTATTTAAGGTGGCAGAAGTGAATTGGAGAACCAGATTGCACATGCACAAAATATCTATTTTATTAATTAATCAAGCACATATTTATACAAGAAGTTTTCCTCAACACGATAACAAACTCATGAGGAAATCACTCAACCACACACACATAAATAGGATTTGATAGTTGGAGAAGATCTGTCACTACTAACTAGATCTAACAAATCCAAACCAATCTATAAGAAATAATTCTAACACCCTCCCTTAATGCTTACATCACTAAGAACAATAATGAAATCAATTACACATACAATCTCTATCTAGTCTGGTCTTCATCGACACTTCTACCCACTCTGAAATCTCATAGACTACATTCTTTCTCAAACATAAGCTTCAAGMTWCCACTTGATCCATTTAAGATACAATTTGCTCTGACCATTAATGATGCATTTGTAGAACTGACGATTCTTGACTATCTTGAAAAATAGTCTTGATATTGAATCACTCTTTGAACATACTTCCATCTGTRAAAATACAAMAAACTATATATTTTGACAGTTATATATGAAAGTAATCTAGATACCAAATGTATCTAGCAATCAATCATACAAATTGACATTTTTTCATGTACATACAAATGCACAAAGATAACCTATARTCATTTTTCTTGGATCATCGAAGGACAACAGGAAGCACCAACTTATAATAGAYTCTAGACATAACTAAATTAGTGATACATTCTTGTGGCACCAGAGAACTCAAGAACTAGCAACTTAAGTTATGTTACCCCATTTTATGATTGGTTCTTCATTAAAAATAAAGAAAACTTCTAAATTACACTTCTGACTAAAAATAACCAAAAACAAAAATTCATTTCAACATGATATCTTCATATCATAAGCCAAAGAGATCCCTTTATAAATGGAACATCTTCATCCTCAATCATTGTGCCATTGGTGCTCACCAATATCCAACTTCTTCTCACTAATTTGAGAGACGGGATCCACGTTTCTTCTCAAACTGAATTTATAAATTCCTCCTTAACACATCCCCACATTCCTTCGTCTTTAAAATGGTGTTACACTTTATGTTTAACATTGAGGTTACTACAAAAGTAAAGACAATGTGGTAGATTGTTGGCAACTTGGAGATCCATGCTAACTATAGTGGATTGATCTAGAATATCGAAGAACATGTAGCAGACAGAGTTGTACCCTGTCATTGTCAAATTTTGTTGGTGAAAAATCAGATCGATTATACATGGGTGTTGTTGCTTGCATGACTCACTTTTAGTTGTGGGGTATCCATGCGATGTACAAGATATTTGAAAAAGGTGTGTGTTGGAAATACCCTATCAGAACCAGAATGAATACTTAGAGGGTGACCATAGATAGACATGGCGGATCCCCCTCACGGGGTTTCAAAAAGTCGTAGAAATTGATCTTTTATGGAGTAGCAACACATCTCAACAACTTCTTCAACAATGACCTTTATCATCTACAACGCTATCTTTGACAACAAACTTACATGCACAACATATATCAAGGAACAAAAAAATAACATGTTGATCTATTCCTAAGCCTCCACACAGAAAAAAACTTCATACGAAATAATTAATCACAAAATAAATCTACTCTCACACATTCCTCAACACTCCCATGAGGTAGTTGCACCTACAGCTCCTAGATTTGATACCAAATCAGAGAACCAGATTGCATATTCACAAAATCTCTATTTATTAATTAATCAATAACATATTTATACAAGAAGTTTTCCTCAACATGATAACAGACTCATGAGGAAATCACTCAACCACACACACATAAATAGGATCTAATAGTTGGAGAAGATCTCTCACAATTAACTAGATCTAACAAATCCAAACAAATCTATAAGTATTAATTCTAACCAAGCACACTTCAAATTAAATTGCAGATTTTACAAATTAATCATTGTTGTAAGCTAAAACCACATTTAGGTTGGTTTTTTAATTGTTCATTATGTTTTCTCAATGTGTTTTTGTTAGAAGTCAAAACTTGCAATTTCATTTTAACAAAAAATGGAGTCTTACTCATTTTTTTAATTTTTGATTTGATTTAAAATATTCATCCTTAATTTGATTATAAGTTTGACGAGTCCAATGAAAATAATTATCAAAATTGAATCCTTCATAACTCTTTTAAAGAGTTCAAACCTATCATAGAAGGATCATTCAATAAACACCCTTAAATAAAAAGTAAATTTTTGAAATTAATTATCATTTATGAAGGACAACAAAGATCAAAAAATCTCAAAAGACTGGTTATATATTCAATAAGCCATTAATGTCCTTACTTCTAATGTTTGTTTGGTTATTGAGCCTTAAATCATCTCTCACTACCTTCTATATATTCCTTGATACATTATAGTCTTTGATGGTGTACGCTTCCACAATGTTAAGTCCACCACATAGTTCACACATAGATAAATATCCTACCCTTGTATTGGTGCATGAACTATTTTATGTGTCACTTAATGAAAGCTTCCCTAATAAGCTTAGACACCTTCTCTTTGTTAGTTTACATACTTCATATTTTTTAATCACATACTCACCATAATGCCATTTTCTTTGTTATATTTGTTTGCAATGCTTGTCATCATGTCATTTTCTTTGTTATATTAGTCTCCACTTTCGACGCTCTAAAAAAACAGAACAATAAATCAAAGGTTATGGATATAAATTGTAATGTCATTGGGAAATTATGAGTAAGATTAATCACAAATGATTTTTTAAATGTTCATTTTTTAAGACCAAACAATAGACATTGAGAAAACTCTTTTCTTTTATTCATGTTCACTACTCTATCATGCTAATAATATCAAATTTGTTGTTTCATAGTTATTTTATTTCATTCATAATCCTATGTGTTTGGATTTTAAAACTCATGACATGGTTATAGCTTCAGTGTCTATATGATTATTATATAGCCACATTGATGGGCATTTCAACTTCTTAGTATGAAATCCATGGCATCACAACTAATACAGTAAAAAATACATAACTAAGAATCAAATCTAAATGTCTCAACAATCCACCATATTTGTACAAGTTTGGTCAAGTTTATCATAAATATAGTGCATATATTTTCCATCTTTCACCAAAAAACTACTTAATGATTATGTTTGGCATTAAAAAAATTATTAATACTAGTGAAAATTTCTAACTTCAATGTTCTTGATTAAGTTTAGATATGAACCTTGTCAACATCATAAAACCTAAAATTGGAATTACAGTAATGAGAATTGTGATTTTGTTCATTCAATTTATAACATTATGAAATTTTGACTCCTTTGTTATTCAAAATGATCGTTTCCCTTGCCTCCATCCCATACATCTTTATCTATAACACTTTTTCACTTTCTTCTTGTTGTTTCTGGCAACAATGGCATTAGAATGATGATACATTGCAAATATTTTGAGAATGTCACATAACTCTCTTTCCCCTACCTCATCTTGAGCCTCCCGAGCCTAAGTTCCATGAGACGTATCCTTTGTAACATTAATGTTTGGAACAACATGTTTGAAGCTTGATAAGATTCTTAAGAAAGCTAGGAATAATGTAATATAATGTTAATTATTAACCAACTCATGCACTAGGTATTATCTCTAACATCCCACTCTTTAATGCATTTTCACATCGTAAAAATAACATTCTTGATTGTCTTGGTCAGTAATTTCCTTTAGTTTTATGTTTTAATGGATCCTGGGAAGCTCCAAACAATAACACCTTAACTTGGATAATAAGCATTGGATGTAGCCATGCTAGATTTCCATATTTCTGGAGGCAAGTAGGATTGTTTCGTTGCTTTTATAATATTTTGAAAAACATTAATTTTTTAATTTTATTTTGTTTTAACCACCATTTCAAGGGATCCAAATAGATTTTAATAAAAGAGTGGAGAGCTTCAAACGAATTCTACGAGTTAAAGTGTGTGAAATTTAAAATAATGATGTTTTAACAATTTTTCAATGGAACTTGTACACTTAACGTTTGAAATACAACTATTGCTTCCATCTTTTCAAGATGGAAAGGTTGGATTCAACATTGTCATAAATTATTCTTTCCTTTCGGCATGAACAAGCCATCGAGTCCTCAACGCATGTATGGATGGATGATGTAACCTAAAACCACATTGAGGTAGGTTATTTTAATTGGTAGGTGTGTTTTCTCCATGTGTGTCTGTTAGAAGTCAAAACTTGCCATTTAATCTTCACGAAATTGGAATCTTATTCATTTTAAGGTGTGATATAAGAGTTTTTAAATTCTTTGAATTGATTTAAAATATCTATCCTTCATTCTATTATAAGCTTGATGAACTTGACAAGAACAATGATCAAAATTGAATCATTTCTAGCCTTTCTAAGTAGTTTAGAAAGATATTTTAAAAACTAAAATTTTGGAATTACTTGAAATTTATGAAGTACAACAAATATGTCAAAATGTCAAAAGAATGGTCACATTTTCAATAATCTTGGAGAATGAGCTTTAGTTCATCACATAATTCTTGATTTTTCCATCTAAATACTAAAATCATCCCTATTTTGGTTGGCTCATATCTTTTCCATCATATATTGTACCCTTTGATGTGTTAGGATTGGCCACAACCTGAAACCATAAGTTAATGGACATAAAGAACAAAAATAATTACACACACCACACATGGAAAGAGGAAAACATATGATTTCTCCACCAACCATGGATAAATGGTTTACAAATGATGAGAAGATCATCACGGGCTTCTACATTTAACTAGGAGAGATCTCAAGCATTTCTAGGCATCTGGAAATCCAAACGCTTGATGAACCTCCAAAAAAATTTACCTACAAGGGTATGTATTGTTACAACCCAAATATCTCCACCTTGACAACAATTTCTTGATACTTTTCCCAATGAATCAAACATCACCTTCCTACAAACCAAGCAAAGCCAAACACCTCCACAACTTCTCTAACAATGTTGGTTGTGTGAACATGTCTACATAGTTTTCTCTAGTATAGACCACTCCACCTCCAAGGAATCAACATAACCACAATCTAAATCGGTGCAGCTAGTGTAGGTGATACTCGTGCTTCTCAAATACTGAAGCACCAATTTCCATGCTCTTTACCTCATTTTGTCATGTGTCCACTGACAACACCAACTACATGTGAAATATCTGACTATTTCATTGCATCCATCAAAATTCCTACTAGCATATGATACGCAAGACACACAACCCTTTTCATATTCATTACTTGGGACATAAATGTGAAGAAAACTTATAATGGGAAGTTAAATGGATATTGATCAATTTCACAGTATCCATATTGAATTTCTTGAGTATCTTGTCCACATACCAAAGCTTGCCGTCTTTCTTGCCTCTGCGTATTTCCATGCCCAAGATTTGTTTTAGTTTCTCCTGTATCCTTCATATCAAACATCCTAGCCAATTAAACTAACATGTTGATATCAACCATGTTTTTTCTTCCTACAAGCATAACATATATCACCAAGGTATTGAATATATCATAAACACACTGGCTATGCTCACTTGTTTTAAAATTTGGATCACCATGAAGGAATCAAACATCTTGTATCATTGTACACTCAAGATTCAGGCCATACAATGACTTTTTTATTCTGCAAACAAATATTACTTTGTGATCTTGAACAAACCTTGATTGTTCCATGTACACATATCTACTAATGATGATTTTTGGGTAGTAGGGTCCTGAAACATTCATCCCTTAACTCCATCACCATAACCAACAAAGCTTATCTTCCTTGACTGAATCCGACCAAGCCAACCAAGTGATTCTTCACCTCTCACCTCCAGGGTAATTTTAATGCTTCATTACATGCAATACATGGGCTCTAAAACCATGCACTACCAAAAACAAAGGTTCTCGAAACCATGAATCTTGACCTAACTTTTCCTCATGACCAAAACCGACCAATCTTTCCTCAAAGACAAGGTATATGAGAATACCACATGCTCCCCCATCACCTAGGTGATATAGAATTTACTGGTGACATTTAAAACCATGGTACACATGCCTAACCAAGTATTATAGTTATATGCCCATTTACATTAAAACAAAAACACCTCGAGCATTGTTTTTGATAACCTCTGACCCCTAGCCTCCATTATAGTAGCCACAAGTCACACTGCACATAACTGCCAAGTATTGGATCATAGCCTCAGAGGCCCATTCTATCCAATATACCTACAACTACCCCACCCATCCAAAGGGGTTGGTGCCTTGACATACCTAGCCACTCTGAGACTCGAACCATAATCCCCCTCCTCACCAAGAATCCCTCCTCCCAAAGACCCCCCATGTGAGCCTTCTTGGGAACCGACCACTTAACCTTAATGAGCTTCTCATAAAAACTGTGTAGAAATCTCTTTGGATGTGAATTGTTTATAGGTAGAAAAAAACACATTCTCATGTGTCGTTTGCCACTCACATGTTGGTACATAGTCTTGGTCACACACTCCAAGCTCCCTCAAGCTCCATCTCCATAACTTGTGGTGTCTATTACTATTCCAGCTCCACAATATCTTTCTTCACAATCCCAATGGGGGATATCTTTAGCAGATCCTTGGTTCTTACAGGGAATCCTTATCTTGATTGAAGATTCTATGAGCCGTAGTGGATCCTCAGTGCTTACAGAGAATCCTTATCTTGATTGCAGATACTATGAGTCGTAGAAGATCCTCGGTGCTTACAGGGGATCCATATCTCGATTGCAGATTCTATTCATCAAATGGGTATGGATCAAAGTCAACAATAGTCAACCATTGAATTTTCTCCATACTTGTTCAATGAATGAAATCTGCAATTGATTTGAGTTCATATGTGCTTAAACATGCTATACGATGCCTACATGTTGGATGATGGGGCGAGCTACATGTTGGAAGGTGCCTTTTCTTGAAAGTTTAATTTTTTGGTAAGCTCACCATACCTTATTTCCTTTGACAAAAACCCAATGTCGAGGGTTGAATCCACAATGCACATCATTCGAAACTTTCACAAATTGGGTACTCAGCCATACTATTTCACTTCAATCTTCATCCTGATAAGTTCATTCATGCCCACATTTCTTCTCAGAAACACCCCAACCATGATCCACAAACTGAAAAGGACCACCATTGAGCATAAAATCCCACAATTCATTGAAATTGTCCTGCATGATGGATCCTTCTTCATGGATAGGACTTTCCCTACTCGTAGATAGAATCCATCAACTCTATTTCCTTCTGCTTGGTAGCAATCAACAAAAAGTAACCATACACTCTAAACATCACCACCAACTAAATGCGAAACTCCACTGACGTCAACTGCATACCAAACCATAGGTTCATCGCTTCTACCAGTGCCATCTTCTCCATGCAGAACATAATGAGCAGTAGGGTGACATTTCCCTTCATCATAATCCTCACTTATGCCTCATTTATGGTGGTGGGCTTCAGGCGATGCACGATCTGCTCGATAGTGAAAAAATAAAAGCATCAAGAATCCCAACCCTTTCCCACCACATGCCTCATCCACATCGACCTTCCTTCTCCTCGTCGGCACACCACCTCATGCTCTCCTAAACCTTCTTTGATGCCACTTGTTAGGATCGGCTACAACTTGCAAATAGAAGTTAATGGATAGAAAGAACAAAAACAATACACACACCACGTATAGGAGAGGCTAACAGACGGGGAAATGGTATTCCTTTATTTTTCAACCAACTATGGATAAATGGTTTGCAAATATCAAGAATATTCCCATGGGTTTCTACATTTAACCATGAGAGATCTCAAGTGTTTCCACCCGTCCGAAAAGCCAAAGGTTTAAGTAACTTCCAAAAGAATGTAAGTGCAAGGGTATGTGTTGTCACAAATCGACATGATGATGTATCCTTCGACAACATTAAAACCATCACATAGCTTACACCTAGATAAATATCTTACCACGGTATTGGTGTACCCACTATTTTATGTGTCACTTAATGAAAAATCTCAAAGAAACATAGTCACTTTCTCTTTGTTAGTTTACATACTTCAAGTTTTTCTATCACATAGTTTTCATAATTCTATTTTATTTGTTATATTTGCATCTAACTCTTTACATCATCTTATTTCCTTTGTTATCTTTGCCTCCAATTTTGGCTTTCTAGAAAACCAAAACAATTACTCATAGGTTATGGATGTAAACTGTAATGACATTTGTACATTATTAGTAAGATTAATTACGAATGAGTTGTTAAATGTTATATTTTGAAGACCAAACAATACACATTGAGCAATCCCCCCCCCTTTTTTTGTTTACATATTTCATCTCACTAATACTATCTAACATGTTGGTTGATAGTTATTTTATTGCATTCATAGCCCTATGTTTTTTCCTGTTAAAACTCATGGCATAGTTATAGATTTGGTATATGATATACTTATTATATACATTGATGGACCTTTCAACCACTTAGTATGTAATTCATGGGGATTTCACTAATACATTAGAATTGAATGTAAATCTCTCAATAATCCACCGATTTTGTACAGGTTTTGTCAAGTTCATTATAAAGATAATGCATTGGTTTTCTTTATTTCACATACAACTATTGAATGATTATGTTGGGTATTAAAAACTCTATTAATTCCACTGAATTTTTCTAACTTCTATGTTCTTTAATTAGGTTCAGATGTGAACCTTGTCAACAACATAAAACCTAATATTGGGATAACAATAATGAGAATTGTGATTTTGTTTATTCAATTTATAACATTATCAAATCCTCACTCCTTTGTTCTCTAAAACGATCATTCCCCTTTTTGGGAATCCATGCATCTTTATCTATCACACATTTTTTCTTTGTTCTTCTCAATACTGGCAACATTGGCATCAAATACAAATATTTTGAGAATGCCACAAAGCTCTCTTTCCCTATCTCATCCCAAACCCAAGGTCGATGAGATGTATCCTTTGCAACATTAATATTTGGAATTTTTTTTTTGGAAGGTGGATAGGATTCTTAAGAAATATAGGGAGAAGTTAATATAATTTTTATTATTATCGAACTTATGAATTGGTGATTATTCTATTGCATTCCACTCTTTCATACATTTTCACATGGCTTAAGAATTAAAGTAAACAATCAATATCATCGGTGCAAATAATATTCTTGGTGGTATTTGTGAGTAATTCCTTGTAGTTCAATGTTTCTATGGATCTAAGGAAGCTCAATATCATAACACCTTCAATTAGATAATAAGAAATGGATATAGTAATGCTAGATTGTCATGTTTGTAGAGAACTATAAATAAAATAAAGATCTCTTCATTATTTTTATAATATTTTGAATAACATAATTTTTTTAAATTTATTTTATTTTAACAACCCTTTCAAAGGAAATTTTCAATCATTTTTTGTTTTAACAAACCTCCGAAGGGGTTCAAATTGGTTTAAAAAGTTTAGTGATATTCAAAATTATTCTACGATCTTGATGTTAGGTAGTGGAAGCAAAACATAGCATAAACAAAGCATAAAACTGAGAACAATAAACCCACAATTGATATAGTGATTGACGTGGAAACCCTATACGAGAAAAAAACACACGACAATGATAATCAATATGTTGATTAATTGGGTTGGTTGTCATTGATGTCAACCCTTGAAGAAAGTATGGTAGTGAATTCTGGTACTGCAATGGTTTGGGTAATGGACCCAAGTTTGTGTGATGGATAATGGTATGAGTTTTGAGATATTTGCAGGTAAGAATATTCCAGATGGATAGTACATGTCATGTCATTTCCAGTGGTATGTGGAACATCACATAACTCCTCATCGTTAGAGAGTTATGGCCATGTGAAGTTATAGAACCCTCATGAGTCATCTAGAAGTCCCAAAAGGTCAAAGTGTTTGCAAAAGAACTTATTTAAATAATAAAGTTAATGGAGAACTCCCTAAAATAAGGAAAGTGGAATGCTACATGAAATTATAAATAAGAGGCAAGGCTCTCTCATTTAAACACACTTGAACACATTGAATATATTTTGTTGTGTAAGGCTTATTGCAAGTACTCATTGACACATCTGAATTTGCGAAAGTCTGAGGTAGTACAAAGGGTTGACGGTGAAAGTATCATAATTACAATGAATACTAAAAAACCCTAATTTCTAAGGAATACGCGGACTGTCAATGTATTACGGTGCGTAAATACGTGGGCTGGCAGTGTATTAGGGTGGGTACGTACACGTGTTGGCAGTGTATTAGGGTGCACACATGTTGGTAAAGCCATGGAAACTTGAAAAGATGAAGATGAAAAGGTTCTAGATTCTGAGATCAAGCTCCCAGGAAGATCTATAGTGCTCAGATACATCAGATCAATTGGTTCAAAAGGTATGTCTTATTTATATGAATAGTTGGATTTTGATGTATGCATGAGAAATGGTTATGGAGATTTGAGAATTCTCCCTAGAGAGACTAGTGGTTGCATGGGATCTTCTGTATAAGTTAGATATACAGAAATAAAGTGATGGTATATTTATCATTGATACTTCTTGTTGAGGCACATCCTGCATTTCTTGGCATATGGATAAGGGTTTTTGTGGTACATGGTTGAGATCTTGTATTGGTTGATGTATTGAGAGGCTGGATATCAAAAAGGGTTTGAATTCTATATCATGTGAAGGTTATTATAGTTTTTCATGATTACACACACTTATGGCACATGTCTAGAGAAATATAGAGTTTTTGGTTAAAGGCTATGTATGAGGATGCATGCACATAGTACATATACAGTCTAGATACAGTGACAGGTTACAAATTTATGTCAAAGAAGTTACAAAGGGTAAGAATTTTTCAGAAGAAAGAAAACCCTAGTTTTCAAAAGGAAAACACAGGCTACATAACAGTTTGGTCGCGTACATACGCATGTTGCATAAAATATAGGGTGCGTACATACGTGTGGTGCATAAATACAGGTTGTTTATCTATTGTATTTGGTTCACACATGTTCAGTTCAGGTCCATATTAATTGCAGGGTAGTTGTACAAGTTGGCTGGAGGTCAGTGGTACAAGTTGGTACAGTTGTATAGTGGTATATCTCATAGTAATAATGTGATAGTGGTTCCATCATTCTACTTATACGTCATGGAAATTGGATGGGGAAAGGACAGGTGGTTGTAGCCACCTTCTGGTTGTAGCTGGAGAACATAGGGGGTTGTATCCTCCTTCTGGTTGTAGCCAGAGAATTGGGGAGTTGGAGCTTCCTTTAGGCTTTAGCCTGAAAAACTAGGGGGTTGGAGCCTCCTTACAGTTCCAGCTAGAAAACAAAGGAATTTGGTGCTTCCAATGAATGTAATTCTTCAAGACATATAAGAAAAAACATTCCATGGTTTTCTCTCACTTTGGGTTTCCACGTAAAACATT
Organism: Picea mariana; assembly: GCA_032191745.1. Taxonomy (NCBI): domain Eukaryota; kingdom Viridiplantae; phylum Streptophyta; class Pinopsida; order Pinales; family Pinaceae; genus Picea; species Picea mariana. Next base: position 231,295 of record JASDQU010737051.1, on the reverse strand, counting down.
GGTGTACTGTGTATGTGTGTGATTACTCATTTGTTCATTATTTATTTACTCTACAACTATTAGATGATAATGCTACATTGATATAACACTTGCATTTTATGGTGAAAAAGGATTAAATTTATCTATTAATGATTCACCCCCCCTCTTAGTAATCCAACAATTGGTATCAGAGTCGATTCCTTCAGAAATCAGTTTAATGACTGAAAGGTAAATCATGGAGAGAAACAACATGTATAAAAATTGAATACCATAGTTTGATGGAAATAAGTATGAATTTTGGAGCAGAAGGAAGAAAACATATATACAAGCACATGGATTTGAAATTTGGAAATCTATAGTAGATGGATACAAAGAACTAGTAGTTCTGCCAACAAGTGAAAGAGCAATAAAAGTTGGACAAAATAATTCCAAATCCACAAATGCACTTCTTAATGGTCTTGTTGAATCAATATACAACAAAGTTATACATTATAAATCCGCTAAAGATATTTGGGACAAACTTCAAAATATTTATGAAGGAGATTCAAAAGTCAAACAAGAAAAGTTTCAAACTTACAGAGGTGAGTTCGAAGAACTAAAGATGAAGGAAGATGGGAATATTGCAGCTTATTTCTTATGATTAGATGAAATAGTAAATGCAATCATAGGATTGGGAGAAGAAATCAAAGAATCTATAATTGTTCAAAAGGTACTAAGATCTCTTCCTATGATATTTGACCCTAAGATATCAACACTAGAAGAAAGAGCATATCTAGACTCAATAAGCATGGATGAACTACATGGAATCTTCATAGCGCATGAAATGAGAACTGAACAGGAAAATCCAGATATAAAAGAATCATCTTTCAAAGCATCGAAAAGGTCAAAGAAAAAGGGAAATAAAAAAAAATAACATAGCGGCAACAGTGACATCTCCGAAGATGATGAAGAAGTGGCCAACTTCGTCAAAATATTGAACAAGGGAACCAGTGACATATATAGAGGTAAGTTACCTTTGATTTGTTTTAATTGTGATGGTATTGGTCATTTTTCTAACAAATTTCCTCAGAATAAAAATAAGAGGAATGATGAAGATTAATCAAATAGCAGAAAAACATATAAAAGGAAAAGAACCACAAAGAAAGTTTTCAATAAAAGTTTATGCACCAAAGAAGAAATCTCATCATCAAATAAAGATGAAGTTAGTGACAGTGAGATAGAAATATTTTTATTCATGGTGGTAGAAGGATCTAACAAAGAAGACACCAAAGAATAATATGAAGAATCTGAAGAAGAATATGAAGAGGAATAAGTTGACTATCGAGAAGAATTGTTATGTGCCATAGAAGTTATAAGAAGAGAGAAGAATAAAAACAAGAAGCTACAAGCAGAACTAGACAAGAAAGAAGACACTAAAGAACTAGAACAAATGATCACAAATTTGAAGGTTCAAATAAAAGAATCAAAGAAGCACTCAAAGAACAACTAGAAGAAAAATACAAGATCTTTGGAAATTTGGAAGTAGAGATTGTCACATTAAGAAAGGATATTCAAATGAAAAATATGCAAAACATCTCAAAAGTTTTGGATAACATTATCATCAATCAAAAACCTCATCATGACAAGTTCGGACTTGGATACAATTAGACAGAAAAGAGATCAAGCTCCAAAACAACAGAGCAAGAAACATATCCAAAAATATATGTAGAAACAATCAAAGGGGATAGGAATATCTACAAGGAATATTATAGGGACACTCCTCCACCGAGAAGATTCAGATTTCAGAATCAACAAATGATAGATAGGCCTTAGGAAGAATAAGAACTCAGAAGAGAAACTCCTTTCAGAATATCTTCAACTCCTAGGTATCAAACTATATTTTTTGGTTAATGTTATGAATGTAATAATTTTGGACATAAAGCTATGAATTGTAGAGCTAACAGAAAGAAACATAAAAAATTTTGAAAGTCATACACAAAAGAGTTATCCAAGAAGGCCTAGTGAAACAAAGAGAATAAGTTACAACAGGTTTGAATCTTTGAGCACTGAAGTGGAATGATACAAGTGTAACAAATTTGGACACATGGCCAAAGACTGCAGAATGACAGTTCCTCCTAGAGAACAAAAACAAAATAACAACAGTCACAGAAAAGAACCTTAGAAGAGAATATGGATAAGAAAGAGGAATCAATATAGCAATGAAGAATGCACACTCGCTCTACAAGATAAGAAGAAGAAACAGGGTTTGTATGTTGACAGTGGTTTTTCAAAACAAATGACAGGTGATAATGACAAGTTCCTTACATTAACGAAGGAAATATATGGACCAGTCTCCTTTGGAAATGATGATTCAGCTAAAATCATTGGAAGATGCACAGTTAGAATTGGAAACAAGAATACGAAGGAAGAAAATTCTCTTGTAGTAGACTATATGAAACATAATATTCTAAGTGTGAGTCAAATGTGTGACCAAGGTCATAAAGTTACTTTTGATTCACAAAAGTGCGAGATAATAAAAGAAGGTTCAGAAAAATTGATTGCAACAACTGCAAGAACTTCAAGCAACATATATGTACTAAGTGAAGTTGGAAATGAAAAGTGTTGTCCAGGAAAAGAAGAGGAAAGTTGGCTATGAAACAGAAGAATGGGTCACATACACTTTGATAACCTTGTCAAATTAAATAAAAAGGAAGAAGTTAGATAAATCCCCTAGATTACGAAACCAACCAACACTTTATGCAAGTATTGTCAACAAGGAAACCAAACAAAGACCAGATTTAAATCAAAAGAATATTCAATGACAAGAACATTGGAAATTGTGCATACTGATCTAGTTGGACCAAATACAACAAAGGGTTTAAAAGGTGAGAAATTATTTATGTTATTAGTTGATGATTATACAAGAATGACTGCATTTTTGTTTCTCAGGAATAAGTCAGAATATTTTGAAAACTTCAAGGTCTACAAGGAAATGGTTGAAAATGAAATGGATTCAAAAATCAAATATTTGAGATATGATAATGGAGGAGAGTTCACTTCAAAGGAATTTATGGACTATTGCAACAGGCATGGAATAAAAATGCAATTCTCCATTGCTAGGACACCTCAACAGAATGGAGTTGTTGAAAGAAAGAATAGGACAATATAGGAAATGGCTCGAACAATGTTAATGGATTCAAAATTGACATATATATTTTGGACACATGTAATGCATACACCAGTTCACATTCAAAATAGAGTAATTCTCAAAAACAACACTGATAAAACTCCCTACGAGCTATGGAAAGGAAGACCAACAAATGTGAAGAACTTCAGAGTATTTGGAAGAAAATTCTACATCAAAAGAGAAGATACAAGAATGGGAAAGTTTGATTCTCATGTGGACAAAGGAGTACTTGTTGGTTACTCAAGTACAAGGAAAGAATACAAGTGTTACAATCTGAGGTTGAACAAAGTTGTGGAAAGCATCAATGTAACAACTGACGAAACAGATGGATGATAATTAAAGGAATAAGAAAATGAATCAATGGAACAACCTTATGAAGAACAAGTAGAAGATGAAGAAGAAGTAGAAGGGGAAGATGAAGAGGATTAGAAAGAAGTAGAAGAGAAAGTTTAGAAAGTGCCTCCAAAGACACCTAGAAAACGAGTACAGAAGAATCATCATCTAAATCAGATTATCAGAAACAAATATGTAGGAGTTGAGACTAGAAGAAGAATCCGTTCACCAGAACAAATGTACCTAGAACTCTCATATACGATTGAACCAAACAGTTTTGAAGAGGCCAGTAAGCAGTAAGGCCACGAATGAAGAATTGGACCAAATAGAGAAGAATGACACTTGGGAATTGGTTCCAAGACTAAAGAATAAGAATGTGATTGGCACAAAGTGGGTATTCAAAAATAAATTGAATGAAGACGGATAGGTTACAAGGAACAAAGCTAGATTGGTATGTAAAGGATACACACATGTTGAAGGAATCAACTTTGAAGAGACATTTTCTTCAGTTACCAAAATGGAAGCAATTTGATTGCTCCTAGATTATGCATGCTCCAATAATATTAAAGTGTATTAGATGGACGTGAAATTAGCTTTTTTGAACGAGGAACTTGAAGAAGAAGTCTACATTGAACAGCCAGAAGGATTTCAGTTGTCAGAGAACGCAAATTATGTGTGTAAATTGAAGAAGGCCTTGTATGGTCTAAAACAAGCTCATAGAGCATGATACTTGTAACATCCCTCTTTTGCGCACTGAGTGAAATTATTCTTTGAGGACACTTGCTCGCAAGTGATCCAGATTATTATGCTATTAAAACTTTGATTTTGATTATGAGGCGTTATGGGTTGATGACATGTTGTTTTACTACATTGACATAGACAGGTGCTATTGATTCGATTTTACTGAGTGTGTAGGATTTTGGACCTCGAGGATGCAGAGGCATCAATGGAACCCCTTGGACTCTGGATCGAGTCGGGGAGTGAACCATTGGGGTTTGATTTTTTTATATGTGATATTAGTGCATCTGATTAGATGATATGATTATGGATATATTGCTGACATGATTCGTTGATTATGTAGGCTGACGATAGCTTGCCGACCAGACTCACATGTGGATTAAAGGGGTCACATACGACCACCAGAGATGTTGACGGAGAGGTGTGGACAACAACCCTACCACAACCTACTAGCACTCTTGTCGTGGCTTGAACTGTAGGTTAACATTTACCTAGTTCGAGAGGATCCACGATGTCGTTAGGGCAGACTGCGATAGTCGCTCATGATGATTATAAGGGGTACGCAATAAGGTGGGGGCCTTATTCCTTAGAGGCCCTTAGTCTCCCACAAGTTCACCTGGCGAAGTATTGACTCCAGGGGTTTTTGATGTCTACCAAGTCAGTCAAGAGGTGAGTGGCACCCTTGGAGCACGTGGTGCGTCCTGAAGGCCATGTTGCACAAGGGAAACATATGAGGTGAGTGGCACCCTTGGAGCACGTGGTGTGTCTTAAAGGGCATGTCACACAAGGAAAACAAAGGAGGCAAGTGACACCCTTGGAGCACCTAGTTCATCTTGAAGGGCACGTCACATTGTTAATGATAAATGAATGAACCTAGATGGGCTTAGGAGTAATAACGTGATAAGAAAATTTTAAAACAAATTCCCTAATAAAATGCCGCTCAGCACAAAAATTAAAGTCTAGGTCTAAATTATACTTTTGGCAGAATGTTCTCTATCTTAAAAAAAAAAGAAAAAAGAGAGAGAATATATATATGTATATATATAAATGAATATATATATTTATAAAAATAAATGTAAAATAAATAATTGTTTTATTTTATTATGATAATTTAAAGTTTATTAATTAAAAAAGGAAAAACGGAAAAGTTAATTTCTACACCTGCCAATTTGAGTTCTAAATGAAAAGGGGAAAGAGGGAAATCTAAAATAATTAGGAAAATAGGAAAATAGGGAAACATAAAAAGAAAAGGGAAACATAAGGGAAAAAGAAGAAGTGAAACTTAGTAAGGTATCTACCTTTTAAGAACTTTATAGTTTAAATTGAACTAGCAAATTAATAATGGGGAAATTCATTAAAGCCGTAAGAGAATTTGGGGACACCTAGGAGAGATTCTAGGAGTGACTCTAGGTGGGTGAGGGAAATGAGRGTAATTAATTAATTAAATAAATTAGTTTTTGGAGGAATGAAGTGGATGGGTGACACTTGTATGAGGAAGATTTTTAGGAATTAATTTATTAAACATTATTTTAAATGGGATTTTGSGAAGGTAAAGGAGTTTGAAACTCTATATAATGGAGGGAGGAGAAGGAGGAAGGCACCTTCTATTTTGCATAACATTACGCTGCAGAAATCTCTACTTGACTGACTTAGCTTGTGGGAGTTGGGATACCCAGCTTGGTGAGGAGTGGTAGCTTGAACTTGCGAGGTGAGCTGGGAGCTAGTTGATTCTCTGGTTAGTGTGTGTGGCCCATTTGCGGCTCGGGGGGCTATAGGGGAAGAAGAGTACCCCTAGCATTGGTTGGGAGGTACCGGTGAAGTCTCGTCGGTCGACAAGTGGGTGTTGCACAGAGCACGTGGGACATCAAGTCAGACCAGGCGATCAGGAAATGGTACACTTTCTTCATTTTGTATGGTAGATTGTAGTAGTATTATGCTTTGGGATATGCATGTTTAATGGGGTAAGTAAATTGATTGTCTTAGTGTTCGATTTGTTGACTGGATTTTTCCCTTAGCCCTTAACTCGATGTTTTATTGACTCCCTTGGCCTTCAAATTCTGACATGTCTTGACCACCCTTTGGTGTTTGATTGTGATGATTGTGGTTTTTTGCCTTTCGTCCCTAGCTCATCAGTCCTCACTTGAGCAGTCGGCCAGGAGCCTAATCTACGGTCGTCGCTTCGACGTTAATAGACTTATGGATCTCAACGCCTTGCTTTTTTGTGTGAGGATGATGAGCGGAGGGC
>JASDQU010737051.1:206823-218679 GCA_032191745.1 Picea mariana | reverse complement strand
ATGGATAGTACATGTCATTCAATTTATGGTGGTATGTGGAACGTCACATAACTCCTCACGATTAGAGAGTTATGGCCATGTGAAGTTGGAGAACCCTCATGAATCATTTAGAAGCCCCCAAAGTTCAAAGTAGTCAAAGTGTTTGCAAAGAAGAAATTATTTAAATAATAAAGTGAAGTGATGAGTGTACTATAATTCAAAGTGGATACAAAAGAAATTATTTAAATAATAAATTTAATGGAGAAATTACTAAGTGGACAAGTGGTTAGAAGTTGGTTAGCCCTAAAATAAGGAAAGTGGTTTAAGAGATTTTAGAAGGTAAATAATAAAGTGAAGTGATGAGTTTAATATAAGTCAAAGTGAATACAAATAAATTATTTAAATAATAAAGTTAATGGATAAATACTAAGTGGACAAGTGGTTAGAAGTTGGTTAACCCTAAAATAAGGAAAGTGGTTTAAGATGGTTAGAAGGTAACCCCTTGAGGAAGCTACATAAAAGTATAAATAAGAGGCAAGGGTCTCTCATTTTAATCACACTTGATCATATTGAATATCTACAAATTACTAAGGTAACCAAAGTATATCTAAGTTGAATTTCAGAGGTAAAGGTGAAATAAAGAAGGTCGAAATTCAAGGGAGGATAAATTCTTTTGATGATGTTTTCTAAGGTATGTTGTTTACAGGTCATCTCACCATTTTTGCAATAAAAAAAATTCTATAATGATTCAGACCGTGAAATTGGGATTTCATTGAGGAAACATATCCAATTAGTTGTGATAAAAATTTCAGCTTGTGGGTCATTGTATTTTTAGAGTTACACTCCGTGGAAAATAGGGTTTGTGCATAGTCTTGAAACTAGTCTAAAACAGGTGTTTCAAGTAAAAATGTCATAACATACCCTAATTTAGTAAGAAAAAATGTGTTGATTAGAGTACAGTATGTAGTATGTTTTGTACCATTTTCAAATCTATACAACAAATATTATGTGCGGGAAATTCTCTAAAAGTTCAATCTCTAGAATAAGCCAGAATTCAACAAGGTATGCCATTTTTTCTATAACTCCTTTTCTGAGAGGTTCCAAGTAGTGAAAACTAGAGAAATTGTATAAAATACAATAAATAACATTGTGTACCATTTTCATATATTTATTCATTACAAATACATAATTATTATTATTGCAAGTTAGGGTTGTTGACTAATCCAAAATCAGTCATGTGAGACTAAAGTAAAGTTTGATAAAATGTTAGCCACTTGTTGTTAAAGTTATAGAAGGTTTGAAGGTATGTGATCATATACACTAGGTATATTACAGAGTTACAAATCATATTTGGATGATGAAATTGATGAGGGATTTTGGTTGAGGTTGAGGTACAGGTTGGTGAATGGTTGATGCACTTGTTTATGGTATAGGATGATTACAGATTGTTTGGTACAAGTTGGTGCATGGTTGATGCACTTGTTTATGGTACAGGTTGATTATAGGTTGATTGGTAAAGGTTTACAGCAGTATATTTCACAGTGGTAGTGTGACAGTGGTTCCATCATTCTACTTATATTTCAGCACGGTTGGATGGGTCAAGGACAGGTAGTTGTAGCCACTTTTTGGTTGTATCCGGAGAACATAGGGGGTTGTAGCCTCTTTCTGGTTGTATCTAGAGAATTGGGGATTTGGAACTTCCTTCAGTTGTAGCCTGAGAAAATAGGGGGTTGTACCCTCCTTCCAGTTGTTGCTAGAAAACAAAAGAATTTGGTGCTTCCAATGAATGTAATTCTTCAAGACATATAAGAAAAATAATTATGTGGTTTTCTCTCGCTTTGGGTTTCCACGTAAAAACATTGTTGTACTGTGTATGTATATGATTTCTCATGTGTTCATTGTTTATTTACTCTGAAATTATTGGATGATAATGCTACATTTATATAACACTTGCATTATATGGTTTAAAAGGATTAAATTTCTCTATGACTAATTCACCCCCCCTCTCAGTAATCCAACAATTGGTATCAAAGAAGGTTCTTTCGGAAATCAGTTTAACCACTAAAAGGTAGATCATGGAGAGCAACAACATGCATAAAAATGGAATACCACAGTCTGATGGACAGAAGTATGAATTTTGGAGAAGAAGGATGAAAACATATATATAGGCATAGCGATTTGAAATTTGGCAATTAGTTGTAGATGGATACAAAGAACCAGCAGTTCTGTCGACAAATGAAAGAGCAATAAAACTCGGTCAAAATAATTCCAAATCCACATATGTATTTTTGAATGGTCTTTGTGAATCGGTATTCACCAAAGTTATACATTGTAGATCTGCTAAAGAGATCTGGGACAAACTTCAAAATATTTATGAAGTAGATTCAAAAGTCAAAGCAACAAAGCTTCAAACTTACAGAGGCCAGTTTGAAGAACTAAAGATGAAGGAATATGAGAATATTGCAGCTTACTTCTTACAAGTTGATGAAACAGTAAATGTAATCATAGGATTGGGAGAAGAAATCAAAGAATCTGTAATTGTTCAAAAGGTACTAAGATCTCTTCCTATGATATTTGACCCTAAGATATCAGTACTAGAAGAAAGAGAAGATCTAGACTCAATAAGCATGGATGAACTACATGGAATATTCATAGCATATGAAATGATAACTTAATAGGAAAATCCAAATATAAAAGAAGCATCTTTCAAAGCATCCAAAAGGTCAAAGAAAAAGTAAAAAGAACATAGCAGCGGCAGTCACATCTCAGAAGATGATGAAAAAGTGGCCAAATTTGTCAAAAGATTGAACAAGGGAACCAACATTAGATATAGAGGTAATATTCCTTTGATTTGTTTTAATTGTGATGGTATTGTTCCTTTTGCTAACAAATGTCCTCATAAGAAAAATAAGAGGAATGATGAAGATTACTCAAATAGAAAACAAACATATAAAGGCAAAAGAACCACAAAGAAATTTTCAAGAAAAGTTCTTGCACCAAAGAAGACATCTCATCATCAGATGAAAATGAAGTCAGTGACAGTGAGACAGAAAGAGTTATATTCATGGCAGTATAAGACTCTGACAAAGAAGACACCGAAGAAGAATATGAAGAGGCAGAAGAATAATATGAAGAGGCAGAAGTTGACTACCGAGAAGAATTGTTGTGTGCCATAGAAGTTATAAGAAGAGAAAAGAAGAAAAAAAAGAAGCTACAAGTGGAACTAGACAAGAAAGAAGACACTCAGGAACTAAAACAAATGATCACAAATTTGAAGGTTCAAATAGAAGAAGATAAAATAATTGAAGAAGCACTCAAATAACAACTAGAAGAAAGAGACAGGATCATTGGAAATTTGGAAGCAAAGATTGTCACATTAATAAAGGATCTTCAAAATAAAAATATGCAGAACAGCTCAAAAGTTTTGGATGACATTACCAGCAGTCAAAAACCTCATCATGACAAGTTAGGACTTGGATACAATCATATAGGAAATGGATCAAGCTCCAAAACAACAGAACAAGAAACATATCCAAAAAGCTATGCAGAAACAATCAAGGGGGATAGGAAGACCTACAAATAAGATTACAGAGATACTCATCCACCGAGAAGATTCATATTTCAGAATCAACAACTGACAGATAGGCCTCAAGAAGAAGAAGGATTCAAAATATATTCAACTCCCAGGTATCAAACTATGTTTTTTGGTTTACGTTATGCATGCAATAATTTTGGACATAAAGCTATGAATTACAGAGCTAACAGTAGGAACATAAACAACTTTGAAAGTCATACACAAAAGGGTTATCTAAGAAGGCCTAGTGAAACACAGAGAAGAAGTTACAACATGTTTGAATCATTGAGCACCGAAGTGGAATGATACAAGTGTAACAACTTTAGACACATGGCCAAAGATTGCAGAATGATAGTTCCTCCTAGAGAACCACAACAGAACAACAAAAGTCACAGACAGAAACCTCAGAAGAGAACATGGATAAGAAAGCAGAATCAGTATAGAAATGAAGAATGCACACTTGATCTACAAGCTAAGCAGAAGAAACATGGTTGGTATGTTGATGGTGGCTATTAAAAACAAATGACATGTGATAAAGACATTTTTCTTACATTAAGAAAGGAAAGAGATGGATCGGTCTCCTTCGGAAATGATGATTCAGCTAAAATCATTGGAAAAGGCACAGTCAGAATTGGAAACAAGAATACCAAGGAAGAAAATGTTCTAGTAGTATAAGATATGAAACATAATCTTCTAAGTGTGATTCAAATGTGTGACCAAGGCCATAAAGTTCTTCTGATTCACAAAAGTGCGAGATAAGAAAAGAAGGTTCAGGAAAATTGATTGCAACAGCTGCAAGAACTTCAAGCAACATTTATGTATTAAGTGAAATTGGAAATGAAAAGTGTTGTCTAGGAAAGGAAGATGAAAGTTGGCTATGGCACAGAAGAATGGATCACATACACTTTGATAACCTTGTCAAAGTAAGCAAAAAGGAAGCAGTTAGAGAAATGCCCCATATCATGAAACCAACCAACATTTTATGCAAGCATTGTCAACAAGGAAGGAAAACAAAGACCAGGTTTAAATCAAAGGAATATTCAATGACAAGACCACTGAAAATTGTGCATATTGATCTAGTTGGACCAACTACAACAAAGGGTTTAAAAGGTGAGAAATATTTTATGTTATTAGTTGATGATTATACAAGAACGACTGCAGTTTGTTTTCTCATAAATAAGTGAGAAGATTTTGAAAACTTCAAGGTCTACAAGGAAATGGTTGAAAATTAAATGGATTCAAAAATCAAATGTTTGAGATTTGATAATGGAGGAGAGTTCAATTCAAAGAAATTTATGGACTACTGCAACAGACATGGAATAAAACGGCAATTATATGTTGCTAGGACACCTCAACAGAATGGAGTTGTTGAAAGAAAGAACAGGACAGTACAGGAAATGGCTCAAACAATGTTAATGGATTCCAAATTGATAGATATATTTTGGACACATGCAATACATACAGATGTTCACATTCAAAACATAGTAATGCTCAGAAACAACACTGAAAAAACTCCCTACAACCTATGGAAAGGAAGACCAACAAATGTGAATCACTTCAGAGTATTTGGAAGCAAATGCTACATCAAAAGAGAAGATGAAATAATGGGAAAGTGTGACTCTCATGTGGACAAAGGAGTACTTGTTGGTTACTCAAGTACAAGGAAAGCATGCAAGTGTTACAATCTGAAGTTGAACAAAGTTGTGGAAAGCATCAATGTAATAATTGATGAAACAGGTAAACGAGAATTAAAGGAAGAAGAAAATGAATCAATAGAACAACTTTACGAAGAAGAAGCAGAAGATGAAGAAGAAGTACAAGGGGAATATGAAGAGGATCAGACAGAAGTAGAAGAGAAAGTTCAGCAAGTGCCTCCAAAGACACCTAGCAAACGAGTACAGAAGAATCATCCTTCAAATCAAATTATCGAAAAAAAAGATGCAGGAGTTGAAACTAGAATAAGAATCTATTCACTAGAACAAACGCACCTAGCACTCTCATCTATGATTGAACCAAACAGTTTTGAAGAGGGCAACAAGGATGAATTTTGGAATAAGGCCATGGATGAAGAATTGGATCAAATAGAGAAAAATGACACTTGGGAATTGGTTCCAAGACCAAAGAATAAAAATGTGATTGGCACAAATTGGGTATTCAAGAATAAATTGAATGAATTTGGACAGATTACAAGGAACAAAGCTAGATTGGTATGTAAAGGATAAGCATGGGTTGAAGGAATCGACTTTGAAGAGACATTTTCCCCAGTTGCCAGAATGGAAGCAATCTGATTGCTTTTAGCTTATGCATGCTCCAAGAATATTAAAGTGTATTAGATGGACGTAAAATCATCTTTTCTGAATGGGTAACTTGAAGAAGAATTCTACATTGAACAACCAGAAGGATTTCAGTTGTTAGAGAATGCAGATTACGTGTGCAAATTGAAAAAGGCCTTGTATGGTCTAAAACAGTCTCCTAGAGCATGGTACTCTAGACTGGATAAATATCTACAGCAAGCAGGGTTCAGAAAAGGAAGTGCAGACAACAACCACTACATCAAGGTAACTCAAGATATTATTTTAATAATTGAATTTTATGTTGATGATATTATTTTTGGAAGCAATGATAACAGGTTAAGCTAGAAATTTGCAAAGGATATGGAGAATGAATTTGAAATGTCATTACTCAGAGAACTATCCTTCTTTCTGGGTCTTCAAATACGTCAAAGAAACCAAGGAATTTGTATTTCTCAAACTAAGTATATCAGAGAAATGCTAAAGAGGTTCGGAATGGAATATTGCAAACCAATTACCACTTCTATGCAAACCAGTTGTAAGTTGAGCAAAGATGATGATTCAAAGTCTACAGACAAGAGGAAATGTAGGTCAATGATTGGCAGCTTACTATATGTGATAGCATCCAGACCAAATTTAATGCAGGCAGTTGGACAGGTGGCACGATTTCAAGCAGCACCAAAGGAATCACATATATTAGCAGTGAAGAGGATTTTCATATATCTCAAAGGAACAGAAGAGTTTGGATTATGTGTTGGATTATTGAGAGGGGGGGGTGAATCAGTAATAGCGTAATTATAATCATTTTTCTTCAAATGTTATATCAATGTAGAATTATTATCCAATAATGAGCAGTAAGAAATAAACAATCACACATATACACAGTACACCAGTGTTTTACGTGGAAACCCAAATCGGGAGAAAACCACGGAATTTTTTTTCTTATATGTATTGAATAATTACATTCATTGGAAGCACCAACTTAATTTTTTTTCCAGCTGCAACTGGAAGGAGGCTCCAACCCCCTAGTTTCTTAGGCTACAACCTGAGGGAAACTCCAACTCCCCAATTCTCTAGCTACAACCAAAAGGAGGCTACAACCCCCAATGTTCTCCGGCTACAACTGGAAGGTGGCTACAACCACCTGTCCTTGCCCCATCCTACCACCCTGAAGTAGAAGTAGAATGATGGAACCACTATCACACTATCACTGTGAGATATACTGTCGTAAACCTGTAATCAACCTGTACCATAAACATCTACATCCAACCATGTACCAAGTATGTACCAATCATGTGTCAACTACTCATCAACTATGACTCATCAATATGTACCAACATTATCAACTATACACCTCATGTATGTGCCAACTCATCAACTACTTGTATCAACCATGTACTCAACATGTACCTCAACCAAAAGCCCTAATCAATTTCATCATCCAAATCTGATTTGTAGCTCTGTAATAGACCTGGTGTATATGATCATATTCCTGCAAACCTTCCTTAACTTTAACAACAAGAGACTTGTTGGCAGCCAATTCACATTTTTCCATTGTCTTATAAGTTGCCTACACCAATGTTTTGCAAACATCAATTTTTCGTTGCAACTTTCAAATAAACGACATTTTCATTTTTTGCAACATTTGCTCCTTTACCTTCACTTTGTTTTCACGACTGTAAGCGTGAAAACTTAGTCTTTCGAAGTCGCATTAAAATAATTGTTTGTTGTCCTTCTTATTGATATGCCCATTGCGCTTACATTTCACTTATCATTATGCAGCTGGCAAAAACTTTTGAGCTGTACTTATTGGACATTCTTGGATTGATTGTGTGACTTGGTTTCATTGAGTTTGTAATGCATTGGCATTTGGATTGGCATTTTTATTTGATCTACTTGACCATCAGTTTCATGAAAATACTTAGGGGTTATGGTCATATCTTTCATATATATCTTTTAATATAATACCTATGTTTGTGTTTGCATAACTATTGGCATGATGATTATATGAATACCCATTGGTATGTTGGTTAAGCTATTGATATGAGCTGTTACAATACATTGGCGCATGATTAAACATTTTGGTGTTGGTTTCAATCTGTATGTTGATGGTTTAAAACTATGGCATAACGTTTATTGCGCGCATTTGTTTATGCACTTACCATTGTTTCATTGGTTGGCCAAGTGACATGATGGTTGAACTATGCTATAGTGAGTTGAACAGTTATGAAAGCCAGCGGTTGTACTTTAGCAATAATTATCATGCATGGCAGAGATAAACTCCACCACCTTCACACGATGGCATTTATGCCTATCCCTTATTCCCATTCACCTCTATTAGCTCGGGTAACCTTCGTGCACTCTGCTCCTGTGTGTTATGACCCAAACCCTGAACTTACCGTGTGCTCAGCTCCATGGCACCAGTCGTGCGGATCGAGCCAAACGACAACCAAGCCTTGCTAATATTTGACAATGCCCAGAAAGACTTGGAGGATAATGGATGGCTCACCTTTGTACAGCGATTCGAAGGTTTTAATCTAGTTGTGGCACAGTAGTTCACCCTAACGTTCGATGGTTGTAGAGCCAAGGTGGGTGATATTCAGTTGGAAATCAATGAGGAATTTATCAGTTCTGCTACAGGGTTGCCTGCCACAGGCCAACGTTGGTTCAAAAATTTGAAAGTGGAAGAGGTGCCTTGGCCACTTCTGTTCGTCTCGTGCAAAGTCACAGCTTGTGACAAAGGTATGCCCATATCTATGCTAAAACCTCGATGGCATGACCTTTTCATAATAATTAAGCAGTTTGTGACCTGTGAAGGTCGATATGGACTCGTGTTTCTCTACCATCTGTGTTTGTTAATAAATTTTATGGGATACCCATTGAATATGCCCTTTTTCTTTCAGCATAGCCTATATAAAATGTCAAAAAGGTTTAAAAGGCAGAAGGCTGACAGTAGCCTGTTCCACCATGGGCTTATTAAACTTATCATTGTTTATCACCTGAGTTCACACGGTGATAGTTGGAGAGCTTTCATTGCTCGTAATGGTTTTGATGATACAGACCCTGTCTAGGTTGACAAGCCTGTGGTAAATGAAACCAAGGTCGAGCCTCCTATGCCCTTCCATGCCCTACTGTCTCCTCCTAAACCCTCGGCCGACCCTGATGTTGACTTACCTGATGCTATGACTGAGAAGATTGAGACTTTTAAAAGACCTGTGAGTAAAAAGCCCAAGGAAAACCCTACTGCTTATGCCAAGGGTAAAAAGAACGCACAGATGATTTCAAGAATGGCTAGAAATAAGCCTAAACCCTCAGTTGAGTAGAAGCCTATAATCCTTAGTGAGGATTCAAACTCTGACATAGAAAATTTCCTGGCCAGTGAGTACCCTTACTCACATGGTTTATGCCCCGAGTCACCTTATGATTTCGTGTCGAATCTTCCCCCTTGCCTAAGGAATGATCCCAGTTACCCAGGGATTAAACTGCCTAGCGAAACCCTCAGTAATATGATCAAACCCTCACCTGCTCTTTCGAACCCCTCACACTCGTCCTGTGACCAATGTGATTTATGGTTGGAACGATACTACATCAACGTCCCCATACTCCAATCAAAAATTCAATCGCTGGAAAGCCAAGTTGCTATGTTGACCAGCCAAAGAGACAAACTCCAAGCGACCGATAGGAAGCAGAAGACAACTGGCTCTATCGTTTTCAAGAATGTTGAATCAGCCACGGTCGTTATCAACTCCGAATTGAGATGATCAAGCCGTCTCGTCGCCATACAGGTATGATTTTGATATTGGTTTAAATTTTGTGAATGACCAGGATTAATATACTGATTTGAATTTGGTCTTAGAATAGCTCTATTTACATTTGGAAATGGCTCTGTCATGATGTGTTCATCCTGTATATTTTTCGCTTTGCTAAAAATAAATGGAATTTCATTGATCATTCCCAGTTTAGCCATTGATAGATTTTTATTGGATTTGAATGGTTTTTGTTTGGATTTGATTTGTTCGTTTGTCTGATTGAGTTAACGAAATTGACGATTTACTTTCAATTGAATTCGTTTTGTATCTACTCTGAATAGGAAGTTTTTCACGCTCAATTTAGAATACGATCATGTTTGGATTTGATTTCGTTATGATTCGTATCCTGTGATTGGAAAACGATTTAAATGAGTTTGGTTGTTACGATCTTGTAATATATTGTGCCATATAATCTTCTAAGAACAATAATGCAACTCTGTTCGGTTTCAATTTGGAAAGAACTACTCTTTTTCGTATGAAAACAATGCTCTCATTTAAGCCTGTGCAAATGCACCCGAATCGTGGAATGGTTTTGATTCGTAATAACTATGTTAAAACCTTAACTGCTCGATTCTCTCTTATTCTAATTGGATTATCCCATGTCTTGAGTTAGCAAGATCATTTTATGAGTTGGATTCTGATTATAATTGTTGCTCTGTTTGATTTTAAATTTGTAAAATGAATTGGTCAAACCCGGTTATAATTAGTTTGATTGGAACAATTTTGATCAAAGTCAATCGATCTTGTTTGCCCAATGTGCGATAACAAATGACCAGATAATTCTTTCGAATTCTTTTACCAATTGATTGATCCTGTTACGATTTCGTTTGAGGACAGTTACGCGCCAGTGTTGGTTTAATCCACTCGTGGCATGAATCGTTTGCTATGACATTACAGTTATAACGATTTGAAAGTGATCTTGTTGGATTCGATCGTATCTCCTGTTTAACAATTGCCTACGATTTGTTTTGATTACATCAGTTTCAAATTGATATCAAACGTTTTCACAAACTGTTGGATTATGGTTATGTTCCTTCGATTTTGTGGTAACAAAAGAAACAGAGTATGCCTATCTCTGTATTCATTTGATCAATCTTGATCCTGTTTGATTTCGAATGGTATAACAATTGTAAATTGAATGATTCATTTTCAAATAGTTATTGGATGTTAATTGAATTTAATTCCTTTTAAAGATTTTCAACCGATTTTAATGCTGATTCTGTGTCTTATTTAGACCAGCTACGGAATCGCAAGATTCTGTAGCTAGTCTATAGAATTTGATTATTTTTTATCATTTTATTAATAAAAGATCCTTCTAACTTGTCTATTTTTTACCCTTTACAGGCAAATTCGAATTGCATGGGACTTGCTGGACAGGCTAGGGAGATATTTGTGTGTTGTAGTTTTATCTTAGGCTTCTAGTTTAGTTAAGCTTGGGATATCTTCCCAGATTTTATGTAAACAGTTTTATAACTTCCACAGGGATGTTTTACCCTGTGGAAACTCTTTAAATACTTATTATTTTTTGTAATAAGGATCATCCTCACTTGTGGGAGAACCAGGCTCTGGATTTCTAATACAAACTGAGACAGAAGTTGATGTTCTGCTACAGCTTTCGCTTTCATAATATCAATTTTTTGTTTCAAGTTTATGCATGTCACTAGCAATTGATTATAGACTACTTTAGCTATCTTAGTCTATAGAAAAATGATATGAATTAATTAATGTTTCATCCATATCTGATTTCTTTCAACATTTAAAAACACAACAATTATTTGATTCAGTTAATGAATGACAGATTTCTCTTCTTCATCAATTGAATTATTTTGTATAAGTCTTTGCATACAGGTTTATCTAATTGTAGATATTTATAAATCATACGATTGTTGTGATTTTTATGTCTTGTTTGTCCTGTAAACATACTTGAAAAGCACTGCATCTATCGTTGAAGAGAAGCTCCTGGATTATTTGGTGCGGGTTTTCTCCCTCCGATCAGCTTAGAAAATCATCATACACAGGACAAATCTGGGGCATTCCTCCAGGTCAGTTTGTGATTTATTTTCGTTAGTTTAGTATAATATTAGTAGTTTAATTAAATATATGTTAGTTAGATTTGTAGTTAGAATTAGTATATTAGTAGTAGTTTAGTTAGTTATATTTTTGTTTTATTTCTTGTTCATAAAATTATAAAATCAACAAAAAA
>JASDQU010737051.1:179124-193203 GCA_032191745.1 Picea mariana | reverse complement strand
GAAGGTAAAGGAGTTTGAAACTCTATATAATGGAGGGAGGAGAAGGAGGAAGGCACCTTCTATTTTGCATAACATTACGCTGCAGAAATCTCTACTTGACTGACTTAGCTTGTGGGAGTTGGGATACCCAGCTTGGTGAGGAGTGGTAGCTTGAACTTGCGAGGTGAGCTGGGAGCTAGTTGATTCTCTGGTTAGTGTGTGTGGCCCATTTGCGGCTCGGGGGGCTATAGGGGAAGAAGAGTACCCCTAGCATTGGTTGGGAGGTACCGGTGAAGTCTCGTCGGTCGACAAGTGGGTGTTGCACAGAGCACGTGGGACATCAAGTCAGACCAGGCGATCAGGAAATGGTACACTTTCTTCATTTTGTATGGTAGATTGTAGTAGTATTATGCTTTGGGATATGCATGTTTAATGGGGTAAGTAAATTGATTGTCTTAGTGTTCGATTTGTTGACTGGATTTTTCCCTTAGCCCTTAACTCGATGTTTTATTGACTCCCTTGGCCTTCAAATTCTGACATGTCTTGACCACCCTTTGGTGTTTGATTGTGATGATTGTGGTTTTTTGCCTTTCGTCCCTAGCTCATCAGTCCTCACTTGAGCAGTCGGCCAGGAGCCTAATCTACGGTCGTCGCTTCGACGTTAATAGACTTATGGATCTCAACGCCTTGCTTTTTTGTGTGAGGATGATGAGCGGAGGGCRTTCCTGTTAGTCATCTACCCCTGATGGTTGTCCTTGGCTGATGGTTCGCCTTGCACCTTCATGCAATTATCTAACTCTACCAATTTGATTGTTGGCGAAGTTTTTCTTCATCCTCGGCTTGTTTTTATCTCGTTCTTACCCCGTTTTTATATTTGGTGGATCAATTTTAACCCTTCATTTTTGTTCTTCGATAAATTTTAAATCGGCATTGTTTTGGTATCCTAGCAATGTAAAAATGATTTCACTTCCCTGTCTGCATTTGTATAACTGGTGTCCTAAAAATAAAAACGTTTGTTATTCCTGTCTGCAATTTTCGCTTGGGTTGTGATTTATTTTCTTCATGCCTTTAATTCTTGAAAAAAGGAGATTAAGTTATGATCTGTGTCAGCGTTTTAGGTTGGGTATCCCAGGTGAATGAAAATGTTTTTATCACTGTCTGCGTTTTGCAATGTGTAATGACTGTAAGGGTATGGTGTAATGACTGTATAACATTTTTCTCCGCGTTTTGCAATGTGTAATGACTGTATAAGGATGGGTTCTACATTTTGCAATGTGTAATGACTGTAAGGGTATGGTGTAATGACTATATAACATTTTTCTTTGCGTTCACTGTTTAAAGATTTTGTTTTAGTCAATTTATTGATGCTGCGTTTTTCCTACGAATGCCCACGAATTGAGGTTAAAAAATTTGACTGAATTTGCTATTACTCGCCCACAAATTTGTTGTTAAAAATGATGATTGTGTTGCTACCTTAATTAACCACAATCTTCCCTTGAAAATGTGACTGGATTTCCAATAAAGACCACGAATTTTGCCTATAAATTGTGACTACGATTTTCCCTTAACTTTGTCTCAGTTTTGCTATCGATTGACCACGTATTGCCATTAAATTGGAATGCATTGCTGGGAATGGGCACGAGTTGTGGTACAACTATTTTGTTTCCTTGAAACTCACCTTGATTACTATTAATGATATATTAATTGTCTTGTTACGGTTATATTAATTGCCTTGTCATTGTTATATTGATTGTTATTGTTACCTTAATTGCCTTGTCATTACTTTACTAATTGTTATGTTAATTAAAACATTAATCGCATAGTCATTTCTATATTACTCGTTATGATAACATACATGATAATGGCCTTGTTATTTCGCTATTAATTGTTGGTTAACAGTTATGTCAACTGCCTTGTTATTTGCTATATTAATTGTTAGGTAACAACTATGTTAATTGCCTTGTTAAATTGATACATTGATGTTAATAGTTAGCAGTTTCCTTCTCATTATTAATAAGACAGGTAGTATTGTTGGTTCGGTCAATATAGATAGACCACATGTCGAGATTTAATTGTTCATAAGTGTTATAATGGTAGCATTCTACAATAAAATCATTAATGTTGTTAATTAAGTTGATGACTAGTTGGATGGAGATTTGGATTAATATCGAATTGCCCATTTAGACTGTGATTAATGATTAAATGAGTTTTGTAAGTATTGACCCAAGTAGAGGTTAAAATCGCTAAATTAAATTGTGGTCAATGATTAAATTGTGATGCATAATTGCCGAATTGTTTCGTAGTTAGTGTTATTTAGATTGAATTTGATGATTAAATTGTGATGCAGAATTGTCGAACGCATTCGTAATTTATGTTATTGATTGAATTTATGACTAAGGTATAATGTAGAATGACTGATTGGATTGTGTAACACCCCTTTCGCTCAGCTACCCAGGGTTACTATAACAATACTTGATAGATAACCCAGAAAATCTGTAGCGCACCTTGGCTACCGTGTAGGTGTTTATATTTATTAATTGTTCTGCATACATACAAGTACATCAGTAGGCTCCTGGCCTTCAACACTTAGGCTCCCTGGCCTAACAAGCACATAAGCCTACAGCTTATAGGAACTCGGCTCACCAGCATATAACACATATGTACAATTCCTTTCATACATCAGGTTTATAAAGGGCTCAACCTTGGGGACATTACAGATTGTATTTAATGTTAATATGATGTTAAGTTAAAGACCAATTTATAATTTAGACTTTCTAAAATTAGAAGAATAATCGATGCAAAAACAAATTGTAACTTGACATGCCCCGTTAGAATGGAACCCATGTTAAATTAGAATGTAATCATGGACTGGTTATCCTGGGTGATTGGTAGGGTCAGGGATGATGTCGTGTGGGCTAGCGTCACCCCTTGTCTTCATTATTTTGTGTCTCTTCAACCTTTCGTGTGGGGGTAGGTATAGTCTCCCAATCAATATTCGGTTCCTAGCGCGTCATAGTTTCTAGAGTCTTTGGTATGGATAGCTTATGTTTGGGCCAAGGTTATTAATGCATCTATCACCTGGGAATGGCATGATTCCTGATGCACGGATCATAGCGCACCCTATGGGTTAGCGACGAATGATATCTTGGTCAGAGTCGGTGACTACCATGTGAGTGTGGCTGAGCATCGTATGTTGACTTGGGTGTAGGCGTTTAGTTCGCATGCCTTGAGGTTCTAGTCTTATTCGTCAACATCATTGTGTCGAAAGGGGAGGTTGTCCCTTAGCGTGTAGGAGTGTCTTGTTCCATCGGGTGGGTAGTCACTCCTCCATGTTATTCTATGTATGTTTTTCTCAGTCGCCCGTGTGCCTGTGCGTGGTGTCATAGTTGCTTTTTGCCTGGGTTGCATACTTTTGTTCGTCGTCTGTGGTGTGGTCAAATTGTTGTAGTCATTGCCTTCTTACCCTAAAAACGAATTTTTTTTGTGCACTTCTACTTCACTTGTAGTCGTAACGAAGGGGTTGTTACAATACTCTAGACTGGATAAATATTTACAGTAGGCAGGGTTCAGAAAAGGAAGTGCAGGCAACAAGCTCTACATCAAGGTAACACAAGATAGTATTTTATTAATTGAAGTTTATGTTGATGATATTATTTTTGGAAGTACTGATGACAGGTTAAGCCATAATTTTTCAAAGGATATGCAGAATGAATTTCAAATTTCATTACTTGGAGAACTATCATTCTTTTTGGGTCTTCCGATACATCAAATAAACTGTAACGTACCTCAAAATTTACATAATTTTTTTTTTTAATTGGGTAATTTGAGTTGATTCTGTGTCTTTAAAGTTTTCAATCATTCATCAACCATAATGTACAATAGTCTTATTGTCTTTTACTTATCTATCCTATTTTAACATATAGTTGCCTCTTCCTATTTTGGTATTGATTTATATACGAACACAGGTACATAGCTAGGGATATCTTGTTTCATTGCAACTGGGTACTATCCACCGTTTTCATTTCCAAAACCCACTTTATGATATGGAGATGTAACTACTTAGAACCACTATCATATTAATGCAATGGTCGTAGATGTAAGGCCTTATAACATTTGTTCTGATATATATATTATTATAGGGTATACAAGAAGAGGTTAACATTATTCAGAAAACTTTTAAACAACTAATGTTTGGGTATAAAATCAAACACTATTTTGCACCATGAAATAAAGCACGCAGAGGCTAAACTTGGTAAGGTTAGGTTACCATCGTGCCACTAGGAAATTTTTGGTACTTAACGATATTAGGCTATCCACTTCGGATGGTTAATGCGATGGTGGTTAGGTTCAACAGATAACCAGTATAGTAAGATGAAAAAGTAAGCCTACACAGGCTACTCGGTGTACCTTGTCATTAATATTCTGAGCAACTGATAGAGGTCAGAACCATCTTGCCTTAAAGGCCTGTCTGTAAAATTTAGGGTGATCTGAGATGAGTCTATTCGGTTCAGTACTCAGCCTGCGTGCCCCAATGCAATGTCGACAACTTACCATATTCACATGGCCCAAGTAAGAATACCCCATCCCCATTACTCCATGCAAAAGGTTGTTCCAACGCTTTCACTTTCATTCTGGTTTTGGTTTGGTGAAGTAGAAAGAAACATTTCAGACCATTTTCCATTTGGCTTTAGTATCATGGTCATGAGTTTGTGATTCGTCCCCTGTGCCAGATGGGAGAAAATCTTGGAAGGAACTTATTGATGGGTAGCCCTGTGCAAGGAAAGTTTTCCCTTAACTGTTCTTTTATTTATGCATTCGGATCTTTCTGTCTCATCAAGTAGGTCTCTACATGCTCCTATTTCTCGGTCAGTTCCTCGGTAGCATTTGCATTCTAGTTCGAGGTTACTGTAAAAAAGGGTAGGTGGTACTCTAGCAAGGTTTAGGTCTTTTCGCATTTTATCCCCTTTCTCTGTACTAGCCTTCCTGTCGAGGCCAAGCCATTTTCCTCTTGTGGAGGAACTTATCACGGTGTCTGTTATAAATGTGCATTTGGGATATTATATTTTTATTGAACTTTTGTTATTGGGACTGTTTTCCTCCATCGATTAGTCTCTTAGATGACAGAGTGTCATGTCTGGGTTTCCCTTACTTGGGTGCATAACATACCTTTCGGCACAGTGTTGATCTTGAAAATTTCTGTGTTTAATTAATGTGTTCGCTAGTGTTATTATATCTATTAGAAGCGATGTTCTAATGGCCGGAGGCATTTAATCCTTTATGTTTATGTTTGAAATGTCACATTGGTTTTATATTCACCATTACTTTATGATCATTATACGCATATCATTTATTGCAATGTTTCTTTGGATTAAATACTGGTATTCATCGCTAATGATGGGCCCCTTGATGTGCGAGTGTACCCATCAGGGAGACACAAACTCCTCTTCCCCTTTTGGTCCGGGAGGCACATGGTTTAGCACAATGACAGAAGGCATGAAACCCTCCATTACAGTTAAGTATTTCACCGACCCCCTTTCTAATTACGTTCTATTCCTTAATTTAATCATATTATTTCTGTCGGATATATTATAATGTTTCACATTACTTTGTGCAGGTGCGGTCACGCTGAAGCATGGGAACGCCCTCTACACTCCTTGAATATGTATTCAGGTTGCAATACAGTACACTTTCGTCAAAATCATTTCGAGTTTACATGCACCAATGGTCAAGGCTATGTCCCGTCCCTAATACTTTGAAGACTTTTAGTTCCAAGATCTGTATTAGTTGATCCAGGGTACACCCTAATTTGTATAAATATTTTGGTACATAGAAAAGCATGCCAAGGTTGCAACTGGTTGGATTTGTGATATCTAGACAGTCGTTCCATTTAAGTAATATGATCATTATGTATTGATTTTATTTTGTTGTGGATACGGGTTCTAATCTGTCACTTTCTGTGTTTAACATTCTCCTCTATATTTTCAAAAACGGTTTGTCATTACAGATTCAAATTCTTTTCCTGAGTTATTCTAGCTATTTTTCCAGAATTGATCTTATTGTTGATTACACAGTCCCTCCCCAAAATGATTCCGCCATGCATAGTAGTATACCTAAAACTAGCACAATAACAAGTGCGCCTAAGGGTTTTGTTTCTCCACTGGGATTGTGCGATGACTTCCATATTTCGTTTATGCATCGAATACTTATATTCTGATATAAAATTAGTTTTGGTAGGAGTTTGAACCTGAGTCTTATTCCACCCATTCCAAGTTTGACCCATCAATCTAGTTGCATAGAATATTTCATGGAAGTCCTTATGCCTATGGAATTCCAACCAAATTTTGGGGTTTTTAATATATAATGGTTGGAAATAATACAGAAAAATATATTTGTCCGATTGATATTGTAATAGATAGAGACTTCCAGAATTCGTGTTTGTTTCTTTTCATGTGCTTACTTTACTCCTTTATACCCACAACACTGTATTGCCCTGATTAAACATAAAACACCGTGGCTTCTCTATACAAAATTACTATTACCTTCTGTTTCCTACTACAACTATTAATCAATCCTTTTATCAGTCTACTCACCAGAAATAAATAGCATTGTTACTATGACATAAATTTGTAGTTATACTGTAGGTGCGCCTTTGATTAACAGAGTCATCTCTAATTTACTATCATAACCACACTGATTTACATACACTCAAATATTTCTGTAATGGGATCTGTGGAGTTTGCGGAATTATTTTCCTACTTATATGTTTATATATCTACCTAGTTCTTCCGGATTCTGTTGTAGTCAGTTTACTCCAGCGTCATTGTTCCACTGATACAGAATGCCCATTATAATATATATATCTGTTCATAAAAATACCTATACAGGTTTACATGTATATCGAATAATACCTTAGTGATATAGGGTGTATTTACTTTGAATTTGAATTGTATAATTCACTAGAGGAGCCTCATTGTATACTATAATCATCTACAAGAAATATAATTCGCCATAGATATTGGCACGTGTGACTTAAATCACGTTATGCAAACAATTTTATTTTCCTTTTGCTCAACAAAAATTAATTAAGAAGATAGATGTAGTCTATGGTCCATTCTATTATGAGATTAGTAACTTCTACATAGCTCATCTTATTGGTTAATACATTCAATGACCTTAATAATTACTCAGCATCATGTCTAAATAAATAAGTCCATTTCTAGCTAACGACTAGGAAGTAATGGATAGATCTTCCCACCACAACATTCAACCAGAAATTCATTCATAGAAGTAAACATATTGCAACACATGACATTTAACTAGGATAAGGTAGAGTAACATATCTGAATCAAATTTGCGGGAATCCAAAGGGAACAACCACGTTCCTCCCAATTGTAGAACAGGGCAGCCAATCTACTTGCCCGATTCACCCCCTAGCCTGACCATGAATCCATGAGGGTGAATTGAAATCTCATCTCCAGCAATGTCGTTCAATTCCAGCAGAATTCCCCTTGCTTCACACTCACACAGTAGTACTTATAACAACAAGAAAAAAAATCAATAGTCTCCTTTCCCAGCATACTTGGTAGCGTCCTGCCTCCTCATATATGCTATTTACTGGTTTGCCTAGGTCTTTTTTTTCCCTCCCTTGGGAATTTTCGCAGCTTTCTAAATCCCTTATTTTCAGGGGATGCCAATGGCCAAATCATTGATTTGCCACTTGTAACAATTAGCCCAGAGTTAATTACAATGTGTTCCCCACTCATGGAGTCATGGTCAGCTAAATTTAACATGGTTGTTCCATTTGTCCTCCTGCAATCAGTATAAAATATTCTGTTTTCATACAAGTGTCATAGTCAAATAGTTAGTTGGATCAAATTAGGTCTCTACCCAACAATCATAATAATTAATTACAATCATCAAATTCGAAATTCGGAATTTCCATAAATGGCAAAAATTTTCCAAATTCGAATTTACTAAAAACGGAATGAATTTTGAGCAGATTTAAATTTCAAAAATATTTTATTTTTTTGGGAAGTCACATCCTTTCCCCCTTCAGTAAAACACTGTCCTCAATGTTCGTTCCTTTCGTAAAACAAGATTGGATGATATTTCCACAAATCTCCCTCCAACTCCCAGGTGGCCTCCTCAGGACTAAAGTGCTTCCATTGCACCTTTACCTGAGCGACGGTTCTGTTCCAAAGTGCTATTTCTCTCCGGTCCAGAATGCATAGGGGTTCCACCTGGAACTCGCCTTCGGGTTCCACCTGCACCAATTTCCAATCAATCATATGAGTAGGGTCATGAATATACTTTTTCAACAAAGAAATATGAAATACATTATGAAWTCTTAGATTAGCCGGGAGTGCAAGTTGGTATGATATGGGTCCAATTCGATCTAGTACCTCGAAGGGTCCACAAAACCAAGGTGCTAGCTTGGCACAGTTCCCTAAATTTAATGAGCTTCTTCAGGATTTGACCTTCAAATAAACATGGTCTCCCACTTGGAATTTCAAGTGTCTTCTTTTCTGATCTGCATATATTTTTTGTTTATCCTATGCTTCTTTCAAATTATGTTGTACCTTCCTTACCATGTTTTCCATTTCTTGGAGCATCTCTGGTCCCACCATGAGTCTGTTAGCTAGGTTATCCAGCTAATTGGAGTCGTACATTTTCTATCGTACAATATTTCGAAAGGGCTCAATTTAGCCGAAGTTTGGTATCCATTGTTATATGAAAATTCTACCAAGTGTAGATAGTCTTCCCACTTGTTCGGTTTTGTTCTTACGTACATGCAGAGCATATCGTCCATGATTTGGTTTGTCCTTTCGGTTTGTCCATCCATTTGTGGGTGATATCTCGTACTGAAATTCGAGTTAGTATTTAGCCCTGCAGACAATTCCTTCCAAAAGGCGGATGTGAATTTTACGTCTCTATCTAAAATCACCATTTTAGGAATACCATGCAGTCCAAAATTTTCTTTCATGAATATTTCAGCAGTGTTTATAGCTTTAAAAGTAGACTTCACAGGAATAAAGTGTGCATACATACTAAGTTTATCGATTACAACCATAATATAATCATTTTGTTTCTAAGTTTTAGGAAAACCTGTTATAAAATCCAATGATATGGTCTCCCACTTCCATTCTGGTATTGGTAATGGTTGTAATAGGCCGGCTGGATGTTGGTGTTTGGCCTTAACCTCTTGACAATCTTGGCACCTAGCCAAGTATTCTGCTATTTTGCCCTTCATATTAGGCCAATAAAATAGTTTTCTAAGTGCTGTTATCGTTTTCTGGTAACCTGGATGGCCAGAATACGGTTTCTTATGCACTTCGTCCAAGACTGTTAATTTTAACTTTGCATAATCTGGTAAATAAAGCCTATTTTTAAATCATAGTAGTCCCTTCTTATCGATACTTAGATCCATTTTATCTGAGTTTGTGGTGCTGTTATGTAATTCTGCCATTACCTTAGTGTAATTTCTGTCGTTAATACTTGTTGTGCTTATCCTTTGTTCGAGATCACTTTCGGCCCTGCTAATACTTATCTCAAATATCCCATGGACTCTTCTGCTTAAAGCATCTGCTACTTTATTTTCCTTACCCTTGATATGTCTGAACTCGAAGTCAAATTCGCTTAAGAAGGCTAGCCACCTTGCTTGTCTTGCATTAAGGTCGGGTTGGTTAAACAAATATTTCACCCCGCTATTATCCATTAATAGTAGGATTTTTTTGCCCATTATGTAGTGTCGCCACATTTTTAAGGTGTGTATTACTGCTGCTAATTCTAATTCACGAGTGACATAATTTTTCTCGTGTTCCTTTAATTTCTAGGACTCATAACAAATAACGTGTCCTTCCTGAGTTAGGACACCACCTAGTCCTTCTTTACTTGCATCCAAACATACTGTGAAGTCTTTATTGAGGTCTGCTACCTTCAATATGGGTGCAGTTGTTAATAATCCCTTCAGTTTGTTAAAGTTGTCTTGGCACTTTTTTGACCAGTTAAACTTGATTCCTTTCTTTTGTAATGAAGTGATAGGGTAGGCTATCTTGGAAAACCCTTCTATAAACCTATGGTAATATCCGGTGATTCCCATGAATGACTGTATATTTGCTACATCCTTGGGCACCGGCCATTCCATAATGGCTTTTGTCTTTTCCGGGTCTACGACAATGCCTTCTGCTGAAATCACATGTCCTAAATATTGTATTTCTTTCTGATAGAAGTCAAACTTGTCAAATTTGCTGTACAGTTTGTGTTTCCTCAATGTTTGTAGAACTATCCTTAAGTGTTCATCATGTTCCTCTTCCGTTTTTGAATAGACTAGAATATCGTCGATAAATACTACCACAAATTTGTCTAAGTACTGACTGAAAATACTGTTCATCAAACACATAAACATGGCTGGCACATTAGTGAGTCCAAAAGGTATGACTATAAATTCATAGTGTCCATATCTTGTCCAAAAAGTTATTTTTCTTATGTCCTTGTCTTTTATCCGAACTTGATGATAACCGGATTGTAAATCCAACTTTGAAAAGATCCTTGCCCCACCTACTTGATCGAACATATCATTTATCCTTGGTAAGGGGTATTTGTTCTTAATAGTCATTTTGTTTAGTTGTCTATAATCGATACATAGTCTTAGAGTACCATCTTTCTTTTTCACAAAGAGGACTGGTGCCCCCCATGGTGAGACACTTGGTCTGATATACTCTTTGTCCAATAATTCCTGTAACTGTATTTTTAATTCTGTCAATTCTGGTAGACTCATTTGGTAAGGTGCCTTTGAGATAGGGGCTGAACCTAGTAGTAGGTCTATGGAGAAGTCTATTTCCCTTCTAGGAGGTAATTCTAGTATTTCATCCACAAACATGTCTCTGAAGTCACGTAGGACAACAAAGTCTTCTAGTTTTGGCTTATCATCTTTTCTTAACAGATTCGTTACTTGGATGGCATAAACTTGACATCCCTTCCTCATACATTTCTTGAGTTGCATTGCTGAAACTTGTCTGAATGATATCGGTTTTGGTATACCTTGGGTTGTTCTAACAGTGCCAAAATCGTTGTTATAGCTAAGCATCTTTGTATAGAAATCTAGTACTGCTTTGTGTTGTTCCAACCAATCCATCCCGATAATCATATCGTAAGATCCTAGTGGTAAGATGTTCAGATGGGTCTTTATATTTTGACCATCTAAGCTAAACTCACAATCTAGAATAAAGTCAACTACTTTTCTTTTAGTACTAGTCGCTAATTGTACAAGCCATGATTTTGCATGCTTTAGTTTCTTAAGTTTGTTTGACTCTGCCAAATTAGGTGTAATATAAATTAACATAGCTCCAGGGTCAATTAAAACCGAAATTTGAGTATCATTGATTTTACCTTCGATTTCTACCATCGAGGACTAGTGGTCAGCTTGTCGACCATCTATGGCTGCATTTATCCAATGTAGGTTTCTGCCCACGTCTCCCACCGTTGAGGCTAGCGAGGGTTGTCTCCAAACTTCTTCATTCCTAGGTTTACTGGTTTACCATTGGCTTGCGTATTCAGATGGTTGGAGTGAAAATCCTTTCTCGGAATTTTTTTTGCTGTATTCCGATAAGGAGTTGGCTGGTACCCCTTCTTCCATTGGTTCATTCGCTCTTGTTTCTTATCCTTCCAGGCTTTGGGAAACTCTACCCACTGTTTATACTGATCGTAGCACATTTGTCCTTTCCTGAATACTTCGCTCAAGGATTTGGGGTTGTCAAACTCAATTCTGTCCTTGTAGGATTGTGGTAGACAACGTAGAAATCGCTGAACTTTTACTTTATCCTCACAGATGTACGGTACGAATCTTAGCAGTTCCAAAAAATTATTTATAAGTTCCTCCATTGCCATCTATCCAAGTCGTAACTCGTAAAACTATTTTGTCTTCCATTCATAGTAACTTTCTGAAAGGTATTGCTTCTTGAAATACTTTTTAAAGTCAGACCATTCCAACTATTTCTCCTTTAGGTCCTTGGCCAATTTCAGGTCCTTCCACCAAATGCTGGCCTTCCCTTTCAGATTGTAGATGGCCATCCTGACCTTCATGTTGCTAGAATAGTTGTAGATCTGGAAGTATTTTTTGATGTCCAACCACCATGCCTCAATTTCTTCTCCCGTCTTGGATTCTCCATCAAAGGTAGTTGGTTTAATATTTTTAAATTCTCCTTCGAGGTGGTCTACTTGTTTTCTTTTTCTGTTAGATTTAGTTTTTTCTTCAGCTGAAGGTGTTCCTTCCAACGAACTATCTCCTTTTTCTGTTTTCGGCCCTGAGTTCTTGGAGGCCCTTTTGCTAACTTCTTCCTCGTGGTTATCATCCTTTGGGCTTTTCTTGGTCACTATACTCCGCAGGAGGACTTCATTTATCTCTTGTTGTTCCTGTTGTGTTTTTTTCAATTTTTCATTGTCTACTTTGAAAATATGTAATTCAACAATAAGGTTCCTCATTGTTTCTAACACTTCCGTGGGTGAGCTTCCGTCACTATTCTGTCTTGAATCTCCAAGGGGTCGTTGCTGCGGGTTTTCTCCCATCCTGATTTCTGCACCATTCTGAGCTGCCATAATTAACACAAACCAAAGATAGCTTTCTGTTTGTAACCATAAGATTTTTATTAGTTTTACATAAATCATAATATATATACTAAACAACTATTGTGGCCCTGTTCAGGTCCAGTGTTGTAACCTTTTTGCTCTGATACCATATGTAATGTACCTCAAAATTTACATAATTTTTTTTTTTAAATTGGGTAATTTGAGTTGATTCTGTGTCTTTAAAGTTTTCAGTCATTCGTCAACCATAATGTACAATAGTCTTATTGCCTTTTACTTCTCTATCCTATTTTAACATATAGTTGCCTCTTCCTATTTCAGTAATGAGTTATATACAAACAAAGGTACATAGCTAGGGATATCTTATTTCTTTGCAACTTGGTACTATCCACCATTTTTGTTTCCAAAACCCACTTTATGATATGGAGATGTAACTACTTAGAACCACTATCATATTAATGCAATGGTCGTAGATGTAAGGCCTTATAACATTCATTCTGATATATATATTATTATAGGGTCTACAAGAAGAGGTTAACATTATTCGAAAAACTTTTAAACATATACTGTTTGGGTATAAAATCAGACACTATTTTGCACCATGAAATAAAGCGCTCAAAGGCTAAACTTGGTAAGGTTAGGTTACCATCGTGCCACTAGGAAATTTCCGGTACTTAACGATATTAGGCTATCCACTTCGGATGGTTAATGCGATGGTGGTTAGTTTCAACACATAACCAGTATAGTAAGACGAAAAAGTAACCCTACGTAGGCTACCTGGTGTACCTTGTCATTAATATTCTAAGCAACTGATAGAGGTCTGAACCATCTTGCCTTAAAGGCCTATCTGCAACATTTAAGGTGCTCTAAGATGATTCTATTCGTCTCAGTGCTCAGCCTACATGCCCCATTGCAATGTCGACAACTTACCATATTCACATGGCCCAAGTAAAAATACCCCATCCCCATTACTCCATGCGAAAGGTTATTCCAACGCTTTCACTTTCATTCTAGATTTGGTTTGGTGAAGTAGAAAGAAACGTTTCAGACCATTTTCCATTTCAGTTTAGTATCATGGTCATGAGTTTGTGATTCGGCCCCTATGCCAGATGGGAGAAAATCTTAGAAGGAACTTCTCGATGGGCAACCCTTTGCGGGGTAAGTTTTCCCTTGACTGTTCTTTTATTTATGCATTCAAATCTTTCTGTCTCGTCAAGTAGGTCTCTGCATGCTCCTGTTTCCCGGTCAGTTCCTCGGTAGCATTCTCATTTTACTTCGAGGTTACTGTAAAAAAGGGTAGGTGGCACTCTAGCAAGGTTTAGGTCTTTTCGTAGTTTATCCTCTTTCTCTGTACTAGCCTTCCTATCGAGGCCGAGCCATTCTCTTATTGTGGAGGAACTTATCACAGTGTTTGTTATAAATGTGCATTCAAGATATTATATTTTGATTGAATTTTTGTTATTGGGCCTATTTTCCTCCATCAGTTAGTCTCTTAGATGACAGAGTGTCATTTCTGGG
>JASDQU010737051.1:139460-165879 GCA_032191745.1 Picea mariana | reverse complement strand
TTTCTCTGTACTAGCCTTCCTATCGAGGCCGAGCCATTCTCTTATTGTGGAGGAACTTATCACAGTGTTTGTTATAAATGTGCATTCAAGATATTATATTTTGATTGAATTTTTGTTATTGGGCCTATTTTCCTCCATCAGTTAGTCTCTTAGATGACAGAGTGTCATTTCTGGGTTTCCCTTACTTGGGTGCATAACAGACCTTTCGGCACAGTGTTGATCTTGAAATTTTTTGTGTTTAATTAATGTGTTCACTAGTGTTATTATATCGATTAGAAGCAACGTTCTAATGGCCGGAGGCGTTTAATCCTTTCTGTTTATGTTTGAAATGTCACATTGGTTTTATATTTACCATTACTTTATGATCGTTATATGCATATCATTTACTGCAATGTTTCTTTGGATTAAATACTTGTATTCATCACTAATGATGGGCCCCTTGATGTGCGAGGGTACTCATAAGGGAGACACAAACTCCTCTTCCCCTTTCAGTCTGGGAGGCACACGGTTTAGAGCGATGGTGGAAGGCATGAAACCCTCCATTACAGTTAAGTATTTCACCAACCCCCTTTCTAATTATATTATGTTCCTTAATTTAATCATATTATTTATGTCGGATATATTATAATGTTTCACATTACTTTGTGCAGGTGCAGTCACGCTGAAGCATGGGAACTCCCTCTACACTCCTTCAAGAGGTATTTGGGTTCCAATACAGTACACTTCCATCAAAATCATTTCGAGTTTACATGCACCGATGCTCAAGGCTATGTCCCGTCCCTAATACTTTGAATACTTTTAGTTCCAAGATCTGTATTAGTTGATCCAGGATACGCCCTAATTTGTATAAATATTTTGGTACATAGAAAAACACGCCAAGCTTGCGCTTGGTTGGATTTGTGATATCTAGACAGTCGTTCCATTTAAGTAATATGATCATTATGTATTGAGTTTATTTTTTTATGAATACGGGTTCTAATCTGTTACTTTCTGTGTTTAACATTCTCCTCTATATTTCCAAAAATGGTTTGTCATTACAGATTCAAATTCTTTTCCTGAGTTATTCTAGTTATTTTTCCAGAATTGATGTTATTGTTTATTACACAGTCCCTCCCCAAAATGATTCAGCCATGCACAGTAGTATACCTAAAACTAGCATAGTAACAAGTGCTCCTAAGGGTTTTGTTTCTCCACCGGGATTGTGCGATGACTTCCAGATTTCATTTATGCATCGAATACTTATATTCTAATATAAAATTAGTTTTGGTAGGAGTTTGAACCTGATTCTTATTCCACCCATTCGAAGTTTGACCCATTAATCAAGTTGCATAGAATATTTCGTGGAAGAACCTATGCCTATGGAATTCCAACCAGATTTTGGGGTTTTTAATATATAATGGTTGGAAATAATACAGGAAAATATATTTGTCCGATTGAGATTGTAATAGATAGAGACTTCCAGAATTTGTGTTTGTTTCTTTTCATGTGCTTACTGTACTCCTTTATACCCACAACACTGTCTTTCCCTGATTAAACATAAAAAACCGTGGCTTCACTATACAAAATTACTATTTACCTTATGTTTCCTACTACAACTATGAATCAATCCTTTTATTAGTCTACTCACCATAAATGAATAGCATTGTTACTACGGAAAAAATTTGTGGTTATACTGTAGGTGCGCCTTTGATTAACAGAGTCATCTCTAATTTACTATCATAACCATACTGATTTACATACACTCAAATCTTTCTGTAATGGGGTCTGTGGAGTTTGCAGAATTATTTTCCTACTTATATGTTTATATATCTACCTAGTTCTTCCGCATTATATTGTAGTCAGTTTACTCCAGCGTCATTGTTCCACTGATACAGAATGCCCATTATAATATATATATCTGTTCATAAAAATACCAATACAGGTTTACATTCATATCGAATAATACCTCAGAGATATAGGGTGTATTTACTTTGAATTTGAATTGTATAATTCACTAGAGGAGGCTCACTGTATATATAGAAAATAAAATTCGCCATAGATATTGGCACGCGTGACTTAAATCACGTTATGCAAACAATTTTATTTTCCTTTTTCTCAACAGAAATTAATTAAGAAGATAGATGTAGTCAGTGGTCCATTCTATTATGAGATTAGTAACTTCTACAAAACTCGTCTTACTAGTTAATACATTCAATGACTTTAATAATTACTCAGCATCACGTCTAAATAAATAAGTCCATTTCTAGCTAATGACTAGGAACCACATCATTCAACCATAAATTCATTCATAGAAGTAAACATATTGTAGCCCATGACATTCAACCAGGATAAAGTAGAGTAACATATCTGAATCAAATTTGCAGGAATCCAAAGGGAACAACCACGTTCCTCCCAACTGTAGAACAGGGCAGCCAATCTACTTGCCCGATTCACCCCCTAGCCTGACCATGAATCCATGAGGGCGAATTGAAATCTCCTCTCCAACAATGTCCTTCAATTCCAACAGAATTCCCCTTGCCTCACACTCACATGGTAGTGCTCATAACAACAAGAAAAAAATTCAATAGTCTCCTTTCCCAACATACTTGGCAGCGTCCTGCCTCCTCACATATGCTATTTACTGGTTTGCCTAGGTCTTTTTTTTTCCTCCCTTGGGAATTTTCGCATCTTTCTAAATCCCTAATTTTTAGGGGCTGCCAATGGCCAAATCACTGATTTGCCACTTGTAACAATCAGCCCAGAGTTAATTCCAATGTATTCCCCACTCATGGAGTCATGGTCATCTAAATTTAACATGGTTGTTCCATTTGTCCTCCTGTAATCAATATAAAATATTATGTTTTAATACAAGTGTCATAGTCAAATAGTTAGTTGGGTCAAATCAGGTCTCTGCCCAACAGTCATAATAATTAATTACAATCATCAAATTCGAAATTCAGAATTGCCATAAATGGAAAAAAAATTCCAAATTCGAATTTACTAAAAACGGAATGAATTTTCAGCATATTTAAATTTCAAAAATATTTTATTTTTTTGGGATGTCACAGAAACCAAGGAATTTTTATTTCTCAAACTAGGTATATCATAGAAATGATTAAGAGGTTCGGAATGGAAGATTGGAAACCAGTTACCACTCCTATGAAAACCAGTTGCAAGTTGAGAAAAGATGATGATTCAATGTCTAGAAACTAGAGGAAATACAGGTCAATTATTGATAGCTTACTATATGTGACAACATCCAGACCAGATGTAATGCAGAAAGTTGGATAGGTGGCACGATTTCAAGTAGTTCCAAAGGAATCAAATGTATTAGTAGTGAAGAGGATTTTCATATATCTCAAAGGAACAAAAGAGTTTGAATTATGGTATCCAAAAGGAAAGGATCTATCACTTATTGCTTACATAGATGCATATTGGGCAGGTTGCATTGATGACCGATGAAGCACTAGTGGAGCAACGTTCTACTTGGGTGAGTGTTTAGTATCATGGTTAATAAAGAAACAATCATCAATATCCTTATCTACAATTGAGACAGAGTATATTGCAACAACAACATGTTGTACACATGTTCCATGGATGATTTTTTTTTTGACATATATACAGGTTGAGTATGATGAGCCCATTCCAATCTATTGTGATAATACAAGCGCCATCAGTATCTCAAAGAACTTGGTGATTCACTCCAAGATGAATCACATTCCAATAAAGTATCACTTTCTACGGGAACAGGTTGTAGAGAAGAACATTAGAGTTGGATATGTGGGCACAAAAGAACAAGTGGCGGACATATTTACAAAACCACTTCAACAGGAAGCCTTTGAGTATCTTCTCCAGAGACTCGTAGTAATTTCTACTCCAAAATGAATTCTTTTGAATGCTTATCTTATATGTCTTAGATCTACATGAGGAAGCACCATAAAGAGGACAGTTCAAGTTGGGAGATCAATTTTAGGAAGAGTTCAGTTAGGGGGAGTATCCCCAAGGATAGTTCAGTTCGGGGGAGTAGCTCCGAATGAAAAGATACCTTTACCATTGATGAAAAAGGGGGAGATATTTATCAGATGCAGAGCATAGAGGCATAGTTCCAGGGGGAGAGATGGTCACAGGGGGAGGATGATTGATATGACTTGGGTATTTCATCAGATTGTTTCCATCAATGCCAAATGGGGATATTGTTGATTAGTTGGGTTGGTTTTCATTGATGTCAACCCTTTAAGAATGTCATGTAGCGAATTCCAGTAGCACAATGGTTTGGGTAGTGGACACAAGTTTGTTTGATGGATAATGATATGATTTTTGAGATATTTGTAGCTAAGACTATTCCATATGGATAGTACATGTCATGGAATTTCCGGTGGTATGTGGAATTCCATATAACTCCTCGTGGTTAGAGAGTTATGACCATGTGAAGTTGGAGAACCCTCATGAGTCATATAGAATCCACAAAAGTCAAAGTGTTTGCAAAATAAATTATTTAAATAATAAAGTTAACGGAGAACTCCCTAAAATAAGGAAAGTGGAATGCTACATGAAAGTATAAATAAGAGTCAAGGCTCTGTCATTTAAACACACTTGAACACATTGAATATCTTTTGTTGTGTAAGGCTTATTGCAAGTACTCATTGATACATATGAAGTTGCGAAATTCTAAGGTAGTATGAAGGGTTGATGACAAAATTTTTGGAATTACAGTGAATATTAAAAAACCCTAACTTCTGAGGCGTACACGAGCTGACATTGTATTAGGGTGCGTACATAAGTGGGATGATAGTGTATTAGGGTGCATACATGCATGGTATGGTAGTGTATTAGGGTGTGTACATGTTGGTAAAGCCATGAAAACTTGAAAAGATGAAGATGCAGAGGTTCTAGATTCTTATATCAAGCTCCTAGGAAGGTCTAAAGTGATCAGATACATCAGATCTATCCATTGGTTCAAAATGTATGCCTTATTTATATGAATAGTTGGATTTTGATGTATGCATGAGAAATGGTTATGAATATTTGAGAATTATCCCTAGATCAGAAAGGGTTTGAAGTCTAGATCATGTGAAGGTTATTATACTTGTTCATGATTACACACACTTATGGCACATGACTAGAGATAAATATAGAGTTTTTGGGTAAAGGTTATGTATCAGGATGCATTCACATGGTACATATACAGTCTAGATACAGTGACATGTTACAGATCTATTTGAAAGAAGTTACATAGGGTTAGAAATTTTCAGACGAAAGAAAAACCTAGTTTTTAGAAGGCATACACAGGCTTCATAAAAGTTTGGTCGCGTACATACGCGGGCTGCATAACAGATAAGCATGTAGATACATGTGCTACAGAGCTACAGGATGGGTATCTGTTGTATTTGGAAATTAGTTGATACATGTTCACTTCAGGTCCATATTGATTGCAGGGCAGTTGTATATCTCACAGTGATAGTGGTTCCATCATTCTACTTATACGATAGGGCAATTGGATGGGGCAAAGATAGGTGGTTGTAGCATTTTATGGTGAAAAATGATTAAATTTCTCTATTACTGATTCACCCCCCCTCTCAGTAATCCAACACAATATTCGTATTATTCAAGGGATAATTACAATAGCCAATCACACCCATACAACCATCCTCTCCTCTCTTCCTGCACACCGTACTCCACTGTATTGCGCTCACTACATTGCACATTCACCTCTATGGGTATGCTCGTATATATAACCTCTATCATAGAGTTACAGGAACTGATCATAAATCGATCACCTAGTTACATAACATGTTCACTTTAGTGTGCATGCATTCACAATCTAAATTTAGTGCATGCAACTGCATGGGAAATTGTTTGGCACATTTTCAACAATCTCCACCTTGAGAAAAATTTACCTGATATATCATGCCCAAATTAATTCATCACCTTTCCTACAATCCAAGAGAAGACAAGCACCATCAGACCTCCACAAATTCTCTAAAAATACTGTTATGTGAACATGACTACATAATTCACTCCAGTATGGACCATTCTATCTCCATCAGTAAATTGTCTAATAAAATGATGCACTTGTCCAAATATCATGAATCATAAACACAGACTAAATTGCTGCAACCACTGTAGGTGATACTTGTGATTCTCTATTTGAAGCATCAATTTCCATGCTCTTCACCCAGTTTTTCCATATGTCTATCGATAACACCAGCTTCATGTGAAATGCTGACCACTCCCCATCACAATCATCAAACTTCCTACTAGCACATAATACTTGAGACATATAATCATTTTCTTCTTCATCAGTTAGGATATAAACTTAAAGAAAACTTACAATGGAAAGCCAAATGAATTTTACCGGTTTCACATTATTCATACCAAATTTCCTGATTATCTTCACCACATACTTTTGTTGTGATAAACAAGGTTACCATCCTTACTGTCTCTATGTATTTCCATGCCCAAGATTTATTTTTCTGCTCCCAGATCCTTCATAACAACGTCCTAACCAACTGAGCCAACCTGTTGACATCAACCATGCTTTTTCTTCCAACAAGCATAACATATAACACTAATATAATGAATATACCATAAACACAATGGTTGTACTCACTTCTTGTAAAATTTGGCTCACCATGAAGGAATCAAACATCTTGTACCATTTGTGTGGCATGCTTCAGGCCATACAACGATTCTTGAGTTTGCAAAAAAATATTATGTTGCGATTCTGAACCAACCATTCTGGTTGTTCTAAATACATCCCCTTATCCAAAAAAACTCCA
The DNA here is from genome assembly GCA_032191745.1 of Picea mariana. Lineage (NCBI taxonomy): Eukaryota > Viridiplantae > Streptophyta > Pinopsida > Pinales > Pinaceae > Picea > Picea mariana. The sequence goes on along the minus strand of JASDQU010737051.1, from coordinate 159,121 downwards.
TGTAAAATAGTTTTAACATCTAGATGTACTAATACAACTAGTTCTAACACAACATGAATAGAAACAAGATTTTAACAATTGGTGAGAGACTTTCATGGAAATCAATACCTTCCAAATACCCTTCTACTACCAGTCATGCTTTGGACCTTTCATCTTTTACTATGCTTGTTTTTATAAAAGGATATTCATCAAACACTGCATCTTTGTCCATGATGATTCTGTGGGTAGTAGGATCCCACAGTATTCACCCCTTAACATCATCACGCTATCAAATATCTACCTATTTGATATGGGTCCTACTTAGACTGTTGATAAAAAAACATAAGCATCACAACCGAATAATTTCACATTTGAGTAATTACCAGATGCCCTGTTCATACCTTTTCCTGGATATTCATGTCATTTTCATCCGATGGTGACCAAGTTACCAGATAGAAAAACCACTTCTATCCACAACTATTGCTGCAACTCAACATTACTGAACATGCCTATTCAATCCTAACTTCCTAGCAATACTTTCCAAGTTCCACGAACATGAATTTACCTTCATCATATATTCTCAAACACTTGATTGACCTACCAACACATCAACCTTTCTATAGATCCACCTTTCTAACCTAATAGATCCACCTTCTAACCTAGACATTGTACTCCACCTCGAACTTTGCATTCGAACAACTTTGACCAAATCCGGCCAAGCTAACAGGGATGATTTTAAGGATGGAAATTTATTTTAAAATGTAGAAACCTTGACGAATCTTACTAATCCTTCATATGCAAACTATAAATGTTTGACAATATTTTTATAAAAAATATTCAAATTTATAAGGATTTTATATAGTTTGTATAAAATTTTGTCGATTTTTAAGATAAAATAATTTTATGCTATAGAATTTGAGCGAATCATTTTATAATAGCGAATCTCTTTTTGGGAAAAACCATGGAAAATTATCCCATGAACGAAATTTAGACCCTAAAATCATCCCTGCAAGCCAACCCAAGTAAACATTTGTCTCTCACCTCCAGGGAATTTGCACTGGAGTCTCAATGCTCCACCTTAACATGAACATTCCCTTCACCAAATCCGACCAAGCTGGCCAAGTAAGTTTTCACCACTTACCTCCAAGACCATTTACAATGGATTTCACCAAGCCTTTTATAGGCTTCATTACATTCAATTCATGGACACAATACCACCGGATAACCAAAAACATGGACTTGAAAAACCATATTCTTTGACCTAAAAAGAAAGATTTAACTCATTAACTCTTTCATCGAGTCAAGGTTAACCCAACATACATGCCCCCTGCCCCACATATTTAGTCTACCTAAATCTATGTCTATAATTTTCATAGATGACTTGATAAACCAGGGGTAAGCATGCCTATCCAGGTATTAGAGACATATGCCCATTTACATGCAATCAATAACTTTTATAACTCCAAGGTAAAACATTTGTTTTTCTTTCACGATAACTCAACCATCACCACTCTGGTTGTTGTACGAGCAAATCCTACATCTTCAACTTCCATAACTCAAAGTTATTCTTCCCAATGAATTTCTCCACCTCAAACTTGGAGAAGTAATATTATATTCAATGTTAAACAACAAAAATATAAATTTTAATGAAAAGGTTTAAAAAAAAATTAAAAAATGTATTTATTAAAATACCTTTTATTTAAAGACGTGACCTCCTTTTACCTTTTATCATTAAATCTCACCACTCGTTTAATATTCCTTTTATATGTTGAGCTTTAATAAAACAAAAGCTTGTTCCACTTCATACCTTGACTTTCCAAGAGTATCGTGCTAGCTGCAAGGCATAGGTGCGATCATTTTGGAGAGATGATCTCCAAAATTTCCAAGGACCAAAGTCTGCGTGTGATTATTTATGCCTCCAACGAGAGTGATAGACTAAAGAGTATCTCATTTTTTCAATGAATCCATATTCCAATAGTAGCACAACACAGATCTCACCTTCTACAATTATTCGGTCCTTCACCTCACTCCTTCCTTTGCAGACGGTTAGATTTTTTTTCCAGAANAAAAAAATGTATTTATTAAAATACCTTTTATTTAAAGACGTGACCTCCTTTTACCTTTTATCATTAAATCTCACCACTCGTTTGATATTCCTTTTATATGTTGTGCTTTAATAAAACAAAAGCTTGTTCTACTTCATACCTTGACTTTCCAAGAGTATCGCGCTAGCTGCAAGGCATAGGTGCGATCATTTTGGAGAGATGATCTCCAAAATTTCCAAGGACCAAAGTCTGCGTGTGATTATTTATGGCTCCTCCAACAAAAGTGATAGACTAAAGAGTATTTCATTTTTTCAATGAATCCATATTCCAATAGTAGCACAACACAGATCTCACCTTCTACAATTAATCGGTCCTTCACCTCACTCCTTTCCTTTGCACACGGTTAGATTTTTTTTTCCAGAACTCACGTCCTTTTCATGGAAAATCCGAACCCTTACGCAACTACCTTTTCCTCCTGGCCTGAAACCCTTGCATAGACCATAAGACTGAGAGAGCCCTCGTCTTTATTAGTACAACAAACCCTTGACCTGGAGGTTCTCTGCTCTTCTGGGTGCTAGCAGGCAGACGGTTAACCTATCGGGTTTTCTTCATGCGTGGGTGACCAATATTTGGGTCGGACAAAATCTTTCTCTACGCGGGAGAATGATGGCAGTGCCTCTACACAATTTTTCTCTGCCTCTTCTAGAAGTAACTTGCGATGTGTTTCACTATTGTGCTTGGGGCGAACACACATATCCTTTTTCGTGCCTCCACTTTTAGTGGCTAGGGTTTTAACCCACCTTTTTCACTCATCAATCGCTTCTTCCCGCGCGTGCGACCAGAGCATAACCCTCGGCTCTCTCTCTCTCAAGAACCAGCAAACGTCTAAAACCTTCGAACTCTTACCTCCACATTTAACCAATGCAGGCTTACTAACAGACAGAGCTGCTCGGCTCTTCCTTCTTTGCGAACTGATTCCCAACGACCGAAATTCTCTTCTCCTTCATCTATGATATTCAATTAGCGGATTCTCTTCTCTTTTACTCTTATATCCTTCAACTCTGCGCTCTGATACCACTTGTTATGTAGTGGAAGAAAAACAAAGCATAAAGAAAGAATAAAACTGAGAACATTAAACCTACAATTGAAAAATTATTTACCTCAAAACCTAATATGAAAAAAAATCAGGGAGAAATGATAATCTATAATCTTATTATTTAAGGGAGAATTACAATAGCCAATCATAGACATACAACCATCCTCTCCTCTCTTCTTGCACACCTTACTCTATTATATTGCGTTCACTACATTGCACATTCACCTCTATGGATATGCTCTTATATATAACATTTATCACACAGTGACACAAACTGATCAGAAATAGATCACATAATTACAGAACCTGTTCACCATAATGTGCATGCATGCACAATCTAAATTTAGCGCATGAAACCACATGGAAAATTGATGAGCATGTTTTCAACACTTGAATGTGTAAAATTTAAAAGGAGATTTTATTTAACTAATTTTTAATCAAAATTGTACTTGGTTTACGCTTAACGTTTGAAATATAACTATTTCTTCCAACTTTTGAACATGAAATGAAACGAGGACCACCATTTCAAATTTGATCACGTTGTCGTAGAATGTATTGACAAACTACCTTCCCCCAGATCACATACGCATGTATGGTGTACTGCTCGGTGAATGAATAGGCCCACAACATTTCAGTATCGATCAAATCTCTAAAGGCACATTGGATTTTGTACATGACACTATAATTGTTGTGACTTCATAAACATTGTCATGAATTATTCTTGACTTTCATCACTCAAAAGCCTTTGCATCATTTGAGTAAAGCCTCCAAGGTTTTCTGTTTATTTGGTGTTTATGATATTTGCAGGCACGAATGGGCATTTACTAGTACGATTAAGGCTTTAATAAATGTGGAAAGGTTAAGGTTTTATTCACATATGCGCATCAATAACGTTCTCATGTGCCTCTTCAAAGACGATTTGTAGTTTTTATCTCGTTATTTATTTAAGGTGGCAGAAACACACTTCAAAATAAATTGCAGACTTTACTCATTAGTCACCATGATTGAAGGATGGTGTAAGCTAAAACCACATGTAGGTTGGTTTTTTTAGTTGGTTGGTGGTTTTTCTCGATGTGATGTTTTTTTTTTTTTTTTGTTAGAAGTCAAAACTTGTTATTTCATCTTAACAAAATTGGAATCTTAGATATCATTTTTGGGATTAACTTGGGTAGAGTAAGTCATTAATATATGACCCATATCCATGAGTATTAGTCGCAAGTGACCGATAATTCTCATGATTTGAATATTCCACTTAGTACTCATTGCATCGGGTGATGCTCACATGAAGTGATGATTGATTCTATGTGATTACTTTTGCTAGTTTCAATTCCACTTCTTCACCCTTGTGAGCATCACCCGATGCAATGAGTGCTAAGTGGAATATTCAAATCATGAGAATTATTGGTCATTTGCGACTAATATTCATGGATATGGGTCATAGATTAATGACTTACTCTACGCACCCAAAATAATATCTAATATGTTTCCCCAAAATAATATCTAATATCTTTCACCGCAGAAGCCCCTCTATGCTTAAATAATAAGAGTGAAGAGAGCTATAACTAGATATTTCATAAAGAACAATACTTTCTAAGGTTTTAAAAATGGGGTAGCAAGCTAAGTGGGCTTTATGTGGGGAAAAACCCACAGTGAAGTGCGCTTGAGCCAGAGGCTTCTTGGAATGGGTGACCACTTGGGAATTCCTCATTACCGGGTACAAGCCCCGAAAGTGATGATTGATGCTATGCGATTCATTTCACTCGTTTCAATCCCACTTCATCACCCCTATGAGTATCACTCGATGCAATGAGTGCTATGTGGAATATTCAAATCATGAGAATTATTGGTCACTTGCGACTAATACTCATGGATATAGGTCATATATTAATGACTTACTCTATGTAATTAATCCCAAAAATGATATCTAATATGTTGCACTGTGGAAGTTGCTCTATGATTAAATAATAAGAGTGGAGGGAGCTCTAACTAGATAGTTCATAAGACATAATACTTGCTAAGGTTTTGCAAATGGGGTAGTAAGATAAATGGGCTTGATTGTTGGGAAAACTCCACAGTTAAGGGCACTTGAGCCAGAGGCGTATTGGGATTGGTCGCCACCTAAGAAGTCTTGGTTACCAAATGAAATCCCTAGATGCAATGAGTGCTAAGTGGAATATTCAAATCATGAGAATTATTGGTTAGTTGTGACTAATACTCATGGATATGGGTCATATATTGATGACTTACTCTACGCAGTTAATCCCAAAAATGATATTTAATATGTTGCATTGCAAAAGCCCCTCTATGCTTAAAAAATTGGAATGTTATAATTCATTTAAAGATGTGAGATAAAAGTTTTTAAATTGTTTGAATTGAATTAAAATGTCCAATTTCGATGAGATGAACCCCTCTTGCAGAGTTATCAAAATTGAATTCTTCCTATCTCTTCAAATGATTTCAAGCATGTCCTAAAAGAACAATTTAAAACACACCCTTAAAGGATTTCAAACATGTCCTAGAAGAATAATTTAAAACACATCTTTACAGAACAATAATTTTTCTCACTTTCAATGGTTGCTTGGTTAATGACACATTAATTGACTTTGGAATCTAAAGATTAAAGTCATATTTATTCTCACTCTCTCTTATCTATTCTCTTATATATTGTACCATTTGATGGTGTGCCCTTCCACAACTTTAAATCCATCACATAGCTCACAATGACATTAATATGATACCTTATGTTTGTTAGTTTACATACTTCATGTATTTTAATCCCACAATTTCCATAATGTCATTTTCTTTGTTATATTTTTCACCACTCATGGCTCTCTAAAAACACAGAATAATTAGCCATAGGTTGTGGATGTAAACTATAATGATATTAGGATATTATTAGTAAGACTAATTACAAATGATTTATTAAATATCAATTTTGAAGAGTAAGCAATAAACATTGAACAAACAGGTAAAATCACGGAGGTGGGTAACACTTTCATGACAATCTGATCTTCAAAATTCCAAAAAATGTTTTTTCGACCGAACTAATATTATTTTTGGCCGAAAGATTATTGTTTCAGCTGAACTATTTTTTGGCCAAACCCTGGAACGTCAAATTGAACGGTACAGTGACGACACCCTCGATTTTTGTGTAAAAATTTAGTTGGACAGATTTTTTCCATCCGGTAATATGTTTTCTGCCAAACGATATTCAAGCCGAAACATTCTTTCAGACGAACTATTCTTTCGGTCGAACTATTCTTTCGGACGAAAGAATGTTTCAGCCAAAAACTTCTTTTGACCGAAAAAATGTTTATATATGTACTCCACATCGTTATTGTAATGTTTTTTCCATCTTGTTCTATTTGTGATAGTGAGTGAGAATTGAGTGCTTGTGAGCATTCGGGCAGATGTTGTGTTGAGTGATTATGGGCGGATTGGCGTGGACGTTGTGTTGGCGGGAACGTCGTTGAGTTGGCAGGTGATCGAGCTGTTGATTTGGTTGGGCGGGTTGAGCTTTAGGTAAGCCTAAAACCCCTGTAATTCCTTTTAATTTTGAAATTTAACTTTTATTTTTAATTAGTTATTTAAAATTTAACTTTTATTATTAATTTAAAATTTAATTTATATGTCAGCCCCTGTGGCCAAGATGTGGGCATGTCAATGAATTGGCCACAGGGTTGGGCCCCCACGACCAAGTTATAGTCCAGTGGATTGTGACTTGGCTGAGGGGGGCCAACCCTTTGGCCAAGCCGTGGGCACGCCCATGACATGGCCACAGGGCTAGGCCCCCATGGCCAAGTCATAGTCCAGTGGATTGTGACTTGGTCGTGGGTGGCCAACCCTGTGTCCAAGCCATGGGCACGCCAACGACTTGGCCACAGGGTTGAGCTCCCGCAGCCAAGTCACAGTCCAGTGGACTGTGACTTGGCTAAGCCATGGGCACGCCAACGACTTGGCCATAGGCCTGGGCCCCCACGACCAAGTCACAGTCCACGAGACTGTGACTTAAAAAACTTTTGTTTATAATAATAAAATACTTTACAGTTTTTGTGTGAGAAATTTGATGAATAGAGACCAATAAAATTTTAATATTAGTAAATTATTAATAAATGCAAATTTTGGTTTGAAATACTTTGATTTAGTATGTTTAAACAATGTTTTCTGATCTTTGTTGGATTTGTTGTCATTTTATGAAAAATGACAGAATTAAATCTGAACTAAATATGACAGAAATAGAACAGAATTAACAGAATTAATTATGTTAATTCTGTTCATGATTTGTATGTTAATTTTGTAAAAGTATAATATTAGTAGATTATTAATAAATGCAAATTTTGGTTTGAAATATTTTGATTTAGTATCTTTAAACAATGTTTTCTGATCTTTGTTGGATTTGTTGTCATTTTTCATAAAATGACAGAATTAACAGAATTAAATCTGAATTAAATATGATAGAAATAGAATAGAATTAACATAATTAATTCTGTTAATTATGTTCATGATTTGTATGTTAATTCTATAAAATTTCAATATTAGTAGATTATTAATAAATGCAAAATTTGGTTTTAAATACTTTGATTTAGTATGTTTAAACAATGTTTTCCGATCTTTGTTGGGTTTGTTGTCTTTTTATGAAAAATGACAGAATTAATAGAATTAAATCTGAATTAAATATGACAGAAATATAACAAAATTAATTATGTCAATTATGTTCATGATTTGTATGTTAATTTTGTTCATGGTTGATATGTTATTTTCTTAACTTCATGCATTCTGTGTTGTTTTCTTATACAAATAGTAGATTAAATCTTAATTTTAAAACAAAACATTGCATATAATTGATTTTAGAAACTATGGTATGATCTATTGTGACAATTTTTTATAATGTAATATATATATGACACTTAACAAGTCCTCCCCATATGGCCATCTATAAAGGACATGCACATATATATGACTTTGTGACATCTATAAGAATGAATATAGGAATGTATTAACATCCTAGTGTGGCCATATTTGTTATCATATTTATAAATAGTTCTAGGTAAATGAAACATAGTATAATTATTAAAATGTGTATATTAATATAAAGTTAATGAAGAAAGGTTATAATAAACACCATTTATTTTTATATAAGATTTTTTTTAGTATTTTAGATAAATAAGAAATGATGTAAGTATTAAAGTTTTATTTCAAACTAATTTAATATAAGGAAGGTAAATTTTCATCAATTTTGTGACAATTAAGACTCAATCAATTGCATCTTCTCCAAAATATATATCCCATTAAAACTCACATTACTATGTTTACAATAGGTTATGATGCACTTACATTTGAAATTATTGTCATGATTGCTCTCAATCAACGTGAATTTCCACCTTATAGGACTATATTTTATCTATATTTCTAACTCCAACTAAGCCTCACAAATATTACATTTTCTCCATTTGCTCCACCTCATCTTACTATAACTTAATATTGAAGACAATTTAAAAATTACTTGTTTATATATTCAAATTATACACACAAACAATAAATTTATAAAGAATATGGATTTACATAAAAATGAGAATTTAATATAAATAAATTAATAAATAATTTATAAACAATATGGATTTAATTAATTTGATACATACATTTAACAATCAAATATTAAGTTTTAAAATTTGATATATAAATTTAACAATCAAAAGAATAGAGTAAGCATTTAAGTGATTAGTTTGTGCCTGAACAGTCGGCTAGGAGCCAAATTTACTGTCTTTCACTCCAGTGCTAAAGACTTAGATTCAAATGCCCTTCTTTTCAGTACATAGATAATCTCTTATTAAAATTAGCTATGAGTTGGTTGTGGGGGGGCAACCCTGTAGCCCAGCCATGTGCATGCCCACGGCTTGGCCACATGGCTGGCTCCCCATGGCCAACTCACAGTCATTTCAAACGTTTTGTATTTTATAAAAAATCATAAAAATTTCAAACTGTCCAACTTTTTATTTCAAACGTTTTGTATTTTATAAAAAATTCAAATCTTTAGGAATTCAATTTATAAATCCATTTCTACATATTTAATATTAGAGTATCATAAGTTTCTTACAAAGTTTAGCTTATAGTGTTTCTTACAATGCCTTGTTTACCGTTAAATTATATTAACTCTTTTGTAAGTTATTTTGTTTTCAATATTTTAAGTAATGTTGTTTTCAATCTTTTTGCACTTTATGCTACAAAACATTGGTTGTAGGTTTTTAATAATGTGAATCTAGATTATAAAATGTATTCAAAATATTTTGATGATATAAAACATTGGTTGTATGGTTTTAATAAATTAAGTAGATTAAATTTTATTCAAAATATTAAGGATATTGAAGGAGTCATACACATGAAATGATGTTCTTATTAGATGAGATTCTCATATTATAAATAAAATCCATGGGATCCCTTGATCTATAACACCTTGAATACCATTGCACCACTTCTCAACAAGTGAATGCATATGGTATGTTTTTTGTGTGTACAAGGATAAAATTTCCTCAATCCCTTAGACACCTTGCATTTATGAATGTCAATTTTCCCATAGAGACGATTCCTTTGATTGTTGATGCAATGAAAATAACATGGAATGTATTTCATCCAACCAAACTACTTTGGGCATGGATGGCCCTATATTGGATTTGATTCCCAGATATATATGCTCCCTTAGTTGAGTCCTCAAACAAACATTTCATTCAAAAACTCAATAATTAACATGATTAGGTAATTCACGCCAAGTTTTGCATTTTTCTATGTTCTTCATTTCATAACGCGAGATAGAAATATTCATTGCTAAGAGTCATTTATATTTGGACTAGATTGACAATTTAAACATCTTGAAACCATTTAGTGAGACCTAATGATAATGGGTAAGTAAATATCCCCCTATGCTTCACATGTCCTACATATTGTCATGAGTCTTGGTCACATCTCTATGTAAGACATGAGTGACCTACTTGTGTAGATTTGGTTTTTACTTGAAAATAATCCGATCAACATTTAATTTAATATGCTTGGATTTTTAGTGAGTAGCTGACTGAATTTCACTTTTTTTCAGTCTCTAGAGCAACCAAATTCAACACTCATACATGGCTTCTCTTCCAAACCATAGAATCTTATCATTGTAAACTACTCAAAAAGCAACGAGTCTCCCACTTTGGTGGTCTTTTCCAATTATTATACTCATTTATTACTTCACACATATTGACCAAAGTTATTGAATGATTATCTTATTGATGATATTTATATTCATATAATATAACTTCAAATTGATAACTTATTAATTAATTCATTAATAACCCAGACATTAGTAACTAATGTGTTTATTGAACCATAATATTGTATGTGTGTTGGACATGTAGGCATAGCTAGCACAAACATATCCCACACGTAGACAATAATAACAAGCGATGTTCTTTTAATGCATATTTTTAAAATGTTCACAACTAATCATGCATACAAATGAATAAAGTGAATCAAACTTCAAATAATCCTCATTAAAGAAAGAATAATAATTCAACATTCAACCATCTTTAAAATTTAATTATTATAATTTAAACATGGTAGGAACTATGTGGGGAAACAAGGAATCACATATTGAATCCCAAATGTGATCCTCAATTGACTTAGAATCACCCAGGTCCTTCTAAACCCTTAATTCCATCTCACATCTCCCATCCCTTAATTTGTTGAAATATGTTGGAGTTTCGACTATGTTGATCTAACTCTAGATATAATCCAAATGTGAAAGCATCAATCCCCTTGCTTGTTTTTTTTATGAATAGATTTCCCTTGGCGAATGCAACTTTTGATTTCAATGACTTCTATGTGTGGGTTTTATTGATTATTATGAAAAGATTGTGGTTTTATCTTCTATCCCTTATCCCTTTAGTCATTAGTCCGTGCCTGAGCAGTCGGCCAGGAGTTGAATCGACAGTTGTTACTTTGATGTTTAAAGACCTATAGATTCAAATGCCCTACTTTTCTGTGCATGGATGATGAGTGAAGGATAAGAATTTTCCATGTTGTTTATCCCTTACTTATCGTTGAGTTGATTGATTTATAGATGAAAGTTTAGTATTTTCACCTTCTTATGAGCGAGTACCTTTGTGGCTTGATTGATTAAAACTTCGATTTATCTCTGCGTTTTTAATTTCTTGAACTTGGGTACATCTTTGTAGTTTTATTGATAAACTCTGCATTGTGAACGATAAACCTCTGAGTTGAATGACAATCCCTTGGCAAACCCAACTTCTGATTTCAATGACTTCTCTGTGTGGGTTTTATTAATTATTATGAAAAGATTGTGTTTTTATCTTTCGTCCCTTATCCATTTAGTCATCAGCCCGTGCCTAAGCAGTCGTCCAGGAGACAAATCGACGGTCATCACTTCTGTGTTTAAAGACCTATAGATTCAAATGCCCTTCTTTTCTGTGCATGGATGATGAGTGAAGGATAAGAATTTTCTATGTTTTCTATCCTTATTTATCTCTAAGTTGATTGATTCATGATTGAATGTTTAGTCTTTGCGCCTACTTGTGTAGATTTGGTTTTTCCTTGAAATTCATTTGGTCAATATTTAATTTAATATTCTTGGAGTTTTAGTCAGTAACTGAATGAATTTCACTTTTTTTTAGTCTCTAAAAAAACCAAATTTATCACTCACTTTTGATATCGCTTCTCTTCTAGAACATAGACTCTTATCATAGTAAACTTCTCAAAAAGGAACCAGTCTCCCACTTTGGTGGTGTTTTCCAATTGTAGTGACCCTTTGACTAAAGGAATCATTATAATGAATAGTTCATTTTGGATAATAAAGTCTAATATAGAAATAAAAGAGTCTTAGATAGGAACTAATTATCATACTCATTTATTGCTTCACACATATTGACCAAAGTTATTGAATGCTTATCTTATTGATGATATTTATATTCATATAATATAACTTCAAATTGACAACTTATTAATTAATTTATTAATAACCTAGAAATTAGTAACTAATGTGTTTATTGAACCATAATATTGTATGTGTGTTGGATATGTAGGCATAGCTAGCACACACATATCTCACACATAGACAATAATAACAAGTGATGTTCCTAATGCATATTTTTAAAATGTTCACAACTAATCATGCATACAAATAAATAAAGTAAATCAAACTTCAAATAATCCTCATGAAAGAAAGAATAATAATTCAACATTCATCCATCTTTAAAATTGAATTATTATAATTTAAACATGGCAGGAACTATGTGTGGAAATAAGGAATCACATATTGAATCCAAAATGTGATCCTCAATTGACTTAGAATCACCCCTCCTTTTAAACCCTTAATTCCATCTCACATCTCCCATCCCTTCCTTTGTTGAAATATGTTGGAGTTTTGATTATATTGATCTTACTCTAGATATAATCCAAATGTGAAAGAATCAAACCTTTCGACCTAACATCTCTAGTAGACAACTAGTATAACACCAAGTCAAATAGTATAATCAAGTCAAGGTCCAATGGTACCAGTATAACACAAGGTTTGTTACTAGAAAAGACAGGTCTAAAAGGTTTTTCAGAAATTATGGTTGTGGAGTTTACTTTGGTTTTGTCAAAGCGCAAATTCATTACACCACCTTCGGGCCACTAAAAACAATCCTATTTTCTATTAATGTGCATGTAGCTAGATCTTCTTTAGTAGGGTCATGTGGGTATCTAAGGATTTCCTGCATGATTAAGGAAATTAAATTAAAGGCTAGTCACGTGATCAAATAAATAATCAATTTTATGTTTGACTTTGCTTCCTAGTGTGTTAAGTAGCCATGACGGAGAATGATTATGTTACTTTATTGTTCATTAGTGATGATTATGGGAATGGTCTCCTAAATATCACTAAAATTGAGAAGATAACAATAGAGGATAACCATGTTTTCTAAAATTATGTCTTAAAATTTTCAAATTTGTAGTAGGATATTAATTAAATGTGTGTGTGTTATGATACACATGTGATTTTTGTTGTATTCATGAGATAGAGTAATACACCTTCCTAATGTTATGAGATAGAGTAATATACCTTCACAATGTTATGAGGGCCTTGTGACCTAACACTAGTGATATATCCACTCATAGTAGAAACATTTTCTAATGAAAACCAATATCATATGGGAGATTTTATGATAGAATTACATTTTATCCCTACCTTCTAGTTAACAAAACTCTTCATAAGTATTGATTTTTCATTGAATTTCGATTTAATAGTATTTTTAATGGTATATCAATGTTCTGTAGAGTAATCTCCTTCTCCATTCCAAAATGATTTAGCCAAGAATTGGCATCTTTATGCCAACCCCTATTAAGCCATAGGTGGATTTGACTAGAGTTTGAAGAAATCATAGGTAGCATATTTTCTTTCATGTTAGTAGTCTCTTGTGCTTGTACATTAGGTACCTAGTTTTAGTCATTCTCTTAATGGGGAAATAACTAATTATATGAGGATATGATAGGTTGTATGATATTAATTTTAAGATTATAAATTATAAACACTTTTTAATTTTCTCAGTATTTCTCCATGATTATATAGAAATGCTACAACCCAAATCTTCAAATCCATATATAATATAACAAGATTGATGAGTGTCTCAAAAGGGGTTTATTTTTTTCCCAGAGCCAAAATTCATACGATTTACAATTGTTTTCCAGGTCAAAATAGGTTTTCTATCCTTCATTGATCATTTTCTCAATGCTATAATTTCAATTAAACTTGTGATTAAGGTAAACTCCAAGACATTTATATGAAGAAACTTCCTCTAAGTTGTTATTGGCATGTCTCCTCTAAGTTGTTATTGGCATGTGTAGGTTTTATTGACTATTATGAAAAGATTGTGGTTTTATCTTCTGTCCCTTATCCCTTTAGTCATCAGTCCATGCCTGAGCAGTCGGCCCGGAGCCGAATTGACAGTTGTCACTTCGGTGTTTAAAGACCTATAGATTCAAATGCCCTTCTTTTCTCTGCATGGATGATGAGTGAAGGATAATGATTTTCCCTATTATCTATCCCTTACTTATTTTTAAGTTGATTGATTCATGGTTGAATGTTTAGTCTTTGCGCCTTCTTATGAACGAGTACCTCTATGGCTTGATTGATTAAAACTTTGATTTCTCTCTACGTTTTTAATTGCTTGAACTTGGGTACATCTCTGCATTTTTAATGATAAACTATGAATTGTGAATAGATATTGAGGAGAAATGTCGACATAGGATTCTCCAAACATTCCCTGCAAACGCTCTAGATTCTCCCAAGAAGGAAGAACAAGAACTCATTGTTCGACTGAGACTCCGAGTGACCAACAACAATCTCGTCAGAGGAGATTTTCAACTGAATATTTGAATAGATCAACTGCAGAATGTGCTCAAGCAAGTGCTATGGATGAAACCTTCTTAGATAGGTTGCACATTGATACTCCTACAACTGAGAATGTAGGGAATACCTCAGGACAAGAGAATATTACTGGTAATTTTATTTGATTTTGTTTATTTTTGTTGTGTTTTTGTGTATTTAAGTTTATGTGAAGTTAAATTTTTTAGTTACTTTCAAATGTGTGTGTAGGCAACGCATTTAGAGCAAGGGACGACCATGAAAGAGAGAGTGGTTGTCACAAAGATTCAAATGTCAGTGCAGAGGATGAAGGTGGATTTAGGAGGCCGCGTTATCAAGAAACAAAAGATTACATGCCTACGTCTATCTATCCTTCGGATGTTGGTGATGAACTTCCCTGGGAAGGGATTACTGAAGAAATAATGCTTAAGCGATGCTCGGGTGTTAAAAGGAGGTTGGGAAATGATTTGGTGGTCTTGGAACTCCCTCAGGAAACTAAACAAAGCCTGAAAATTGTTTTGGATTCATTGGAAAACTTTATGGACACATATCAGAAGATGGGGCCAACCAATGACAATTTTGTCGATCTAATGAGGTGGAAAAAGTCGGAGGTAATGGGCCCTGATAAATGGGAAGCAATAAAAAATAGAGTTTCAAAAGAATATCCCATTTTGATGCTCAATTTTAAAGAGGGGCCAAAGCGCAAGATGTTGAAGGTGCAATATTTTAAGCAACCTAACATCGCAGGACATTTGTATAACAAATTTTTGGTGGCATATGGGAAATTTCCGTGGAACGATGAGGTTCCACACTATTTTGCAAGACACTTTTTTGCAGAGTTTTTCTTGCACATGCAACCTGATTATACTAGTTTATCGTCCAAATATTATGGGACTGGTAAAGAACGGACATATGATCGCAAAGGGGAATATTGAAATGTGACATTGTTGAGGCCTCCACAACCTTTAGTACCTCGCCTAACAGGGGGATTTGTTTCACATTCAGAGTTGCAGGCTACATCATAGGTTGGCAAAGAGGCTAGGAATGCAATTGGGAAAAATTTGGAAGCGATTTTTTATGGTGTTGATGTTGGCATGAATCGTGAGCAAGTGGAAGCCAATTCCCAAGCCATATTTGTTTATAAAACAGATGCAGAGTTAGATAACATGTCAGCAGAAGATGTTTTAGTGTATGCAAAATTTTTCTGAGATGGTTGGAAGAAGGTCATTCAAAATGGTGACCCAAACCACAGATTGGTATGTGTTTTAGTTAGTAAATTTTTTATGCATTTTAGAATAGTTTACTTCTAATTCTAGATTTAGATATCATTGTATCTATAGAAATAATAGAGTTGCTATTGCCATTAATTGCAGTTTGGAGATATGTTAAATGAATCTCCAGTAAGTAGGCGACTTGATTCCACAAGTTTGAATTTGGATGGGTTGAATTAGGTATGTGTTTTCTGATAGTTGTTCAATCTCCAATATTTTGAATAAGATATCAACAACATTTATAATTTTGTATAAATGTGAACACATTGAATCCTAGATTTAGTTCTTAGTTGTGTTATTCACAGATCCCTATTCCATTTTCTACTACTTGGGCATGCTTGTCTCAATTCTCATTGGGAGAGTTTGAAGAGGGTGGGAGTTCACAGGTATCATTTAGTGTGTTAAAATCATTTAAATTTAATGTGTTATAATCATTTAAATTTATTTTTTCTCATAGAAAATTTGAAATGTGTTATATATAGGATAATGTGGTTAAGAGAGTACCTGAGAGTGTGCTTGGGAGGGACATTGGGATTGAGGAGGAAGTGGAGGAAGCACCCAGATTTGGGAAGCATGTGCCCATTTAGGATGATTCATAAATGTATGTTTTTTACTTTTATCAAATTTTTGTTTTCTCAAATTTTTGTTTTCTCAAATTTTTAGTTTAGCCTTTCCTATTCAACGCTTTGATCAATTACTTTGAAATATATAGAAGCCTTAGATAAGTTTATTGTTGTATTAAATGGTGTACATTCAAACTTATTTAAGGTTAGATCAAGTTGAAGACCTAATTTTGAACTTGAACATTTGATTATTTGAGAACAGACTCTATCCCACATTAGAAAAGAGAAAGTTTCTAAATTTTCTTTGATTGCAATCCTTGCTTTTTTATCCAAGAATGGTGTAGTATGGACATTTGTGTTTTCTACATACAACAAAGTGAATTCCTATAACATCCCGCTCTTGTGCACACTGAGGGAACTTATTCTTTGAGGACACTTGCTTGCAAGTGATCCAGATTATTATACTATTGGCCATTGATTATGATTATGAGGCATTATGGATGTGATTGTATGTTATTTTGTTGTATTGACTTAGAAAGGTGATATTGAATCGGTTCTCCTGAGTGTGTAGGATTTGGACCTTGAGGATGCTGAGGAATTGATGAAACCCTTAGACTCCGGATCGAGTCAGGGAGTGGACTAATGGGGTTTGATTGTTCTATATATGACATATGTGCATCTAATTATATGTTATGATTATGGATTTTATTCTGACATGATTCGTTGATGATGCAGGTTGACGATAGTTTGCCGACCAGACTCACATGTGGAGTAGTGGGGTCACATACGACTACCAGAGACGTTGAGGGAGAGGTGTGGACAACAACACTGCCACATCCTAATAGAACTCCCGCCATGGCTCGAATTATAGGTTAATGACTACCTAGTTCGAGAAGACCCACGATGTCGTGAGGGTAGACTCCGACAGTCGCTCATGATGATTCTAAGGGGCGCACAATGACGCGATGTCGCAACCCTCACGGTTCAACTCGATCCTCACCAGGACCTTCTTCGTCTTCAGGCCCGAAGTGTCCAAGACTCTTTGAACTCCCTCGTCAGAAGTTCGTACCCACAGATATCTCCTTCAACGATCTCCCCTTCGCGAATCGGGAAATCGGNAAAGACACTCGCGCTCTGATACCACTCTGACGCAAGTCGTGTGTATCATATTTCTTTCCTTTTCTCCTTCCCTTCTCTCGCCTGAGATATACAGACAAGATTTCTGGGCTCTGATACCACTCGGACGCGATGTCACAACCCTCACGGTTCAACTCACTCCTCACCAGGACCTTCTTCGTCTTCAGGCTCGAAGTGTCCAAGACTCTTTGAACTCCCTCATCAGAAGTTCGTACCCACAGATATCTCCTTCGGCGATCTCCCCTTCGCGAATCGGGAAATCGATACTCGCGTGTTTGCGAGTTCGATGCTCACGATATCGACCCTTCAATTCCCGAGCCGCGATCTCCGATGGTCAACGGTAAACAACTCGAGATATCGCCACTCGCGATGTCAATGGCCTGATTTTCTAAACTCCGAGTCCCGAGGTGTCGATTCCCCGAGACTGTGCCACCTATATTCCACTAGCCTCCGGGGCCCCACGCTGCCACGTCGCCTCAGGATTTCGTGGATCGCAAGTTCACAATGCAAGCTTTCCCTGTTACCAGAAACCCCGAACGCCGACTCTGTGGGATCTCGTGCCACCTGTCCCCGCTCTGATCGACGGTCCCGAATAACTCAGGAAATCGCGACTCATGATTTCAATGAGTCTACGCCTCACCTTATCAATCACCGAACGCCGATCCCTGATGGCACTGGTCCTTGCCTCGTACGCTAAAGGACTAAACTTTGCGCAACTTGTCCACGATCCAACGATTGTCGGGATTTCGCAAGTCTCCACAGGAATTTCAAGTCGTCGATTCTCTTCCTCTTGAGAAATCCTCCTGCTTCCAAGGCTCCGTCCTATTTGAGCTTTTCCTGGATCTGTCCCCACTGCAAGCACGAAAGGAACTATCTCTCCCAAGCTTGTAGACTCTAATTCCTCCAAGATCTCTCGAACACGCTCCTTGTGCTCGACCTTCAACAAATCTCAATAGTACTGAAGTCTTCCAGGTCTGGTGCACTCACAGTCACAACAAACCCGGCCTTCCCCTTCTCAGACTTGCTACTGAGACTTCACGTCCGACCTGCAGTTCACCTGCACAGTTCAAATGACCAAACACAACTTTGGGGGATGAGAATAAGAGTTTCCTATCTAGCCTCCTCAACGCACTCTATGCGGAGGAATTCAACTGCACTCTATGCAGGAATCTCTCGGCTCAGACAGAGAAACAATCGAAACTTATTCTCTCTTTCTCTCAGCTTTTGAATTTACCATGAAATCACATACACAGCATATAAAACAAAATCATAACAAGAAGCAAATATGCAACAACATAATATCAACAATACACAGAGAATAATCACATCCATGGAATTGAATCAAAGCTTTCCTATTAATTCAATAGCTGTACATGGGGATTCTTCACAGGTTCCCTGCTCTGCTCTCCTTGCTCTCAATGCTAATGTTTGATGATAATACAATGATACAAAGGAGGGTGCCTANGGTCTGTTCCCACTGCAAGCACGAAAGGAACTATCCATCCCAAGCTTGTAGACTATGATTCCTCCAAGATCTCTCGAACATGCTCCCTGTGCTCGACCTTCAACAACTCTCAACAGTACTGAAGTCTTCCAGGTCCTGTGCACTCACAGTCACAGCAACCCCAGCCTTCCCCTTCTCAGACTTACTACTGAGACTTCACGTCTGACCTGCACTTCACCTGCACGGTTCGAATAACCAAACACAACTCTGGGAGATGAGAATAAGAGTTCCCTATCTAGCCTCCTCAACGCACTCTATGCGGAGGAATTCAACTGCACTCTATGCAAGAATCTCCTGGCTCGAATAGAGAAACAAATGAAACTTATTCTCTCTTTCTCTCAGATTTCGAATTTACCATGAAATCACATACACAGCATATAAAACAAAAGCATAACAAGAAGCAAATATGCAACAACATAATATCAACAATACACAGAGAATAATCACATCCATGGAATTCAATATCTGTACATGGGGATTCTTCACCAGTTCTCTGCTCTGCTCTCTTCTTTCTCCTGTATGAATGAATGATAATTGTTGGGTATGTGTTATATTCTTTGCATGTGTGTGTGTGTGGGTGCGTCAGATACGACGACTGCGTCTGACGATCCCTTCACCTGTAATTTTTTTTTTTTTGGTCAGTTTTTGCTATTTTTAGTAGATCTTGCTATTTT
>JASDQU010737051.1:90397-101934 GCA_032191745.1 Picea mariana | reverse complement strand
GGGCTTGTGACTCATTGAGCATAGTCTCTCACTACATTCAACTAGACTGTGCCGCCCACACTAGGAAATCATGCTTGGGATGATCATATTCCTCAACCTCTATGGTCATATGATATACATAGTCATTGCCACCACTTACTCTTGCACCGCCAGAAATTTACGAAAGGATATATCATCTTTCTATTGCTTGTTGTGCTCGTCAATGGAAAGGAACTTCCCCGAGAGTTCCCATGGCCGCTACCCCTTTGTTGCTACTGATACCCAACACGCCTATTCCAATCACATAGAAATAATACACCAAACAAGTAGGTCTCCTTCTACTCCAAGAAAATGGATAGGCTAGCATGGAGGCCATAGTTGTGCCCTTTGGGCGGTTGACCATGGGGCTAAGGCCATGCCCTCGAACCCTCAATTGTGCAGAGAGGGAGAGCAAGGCCACGAAAAAGTTAAATGAAATGTGAGCACGAGGGGGGGGGTAGGGTTTGAGCGAAGGGTTTTCCTTTATTTTATTTTATTTTAGGTATGGGGAAGGAGCGGGAGGTACATGGGCCTCATGCGAGGACACACGATGCCTACCCTTATTCGATTTTATTTATTTATTTATTTTTATTTTCAAAAAATAAATTATTATTTTGATTTGTTATTATTGTAATTGTATTTTGTATTTAGTTTTATGCAATTAAATTATTTAAAAATATATATATATTTTATATGTGTGTGTGTGTGTGTGTGTGTGTTCTAATAATTTGAATGAAATTATATCAAATGTAAATATATATAGGTAATATGTTATGTAATTTATATATTATATAGGGTTATATAAGAGATTTTCAAATATAATTTATACATTAATCCTTGAACTCTTTATTTTAAGTTTAAATAACTCTTTATTTTAAGTTTAAACAGACATATATATCCTTGAATAATCAACATATTTATTGAGATAACTTAAATGTTAAATAAATATGTTGGTTAATTAGAGTAATGATAATTAATGTAAGGGTTAGATTGGCACTGTAATTTGTTAATGTTAGTGCATGGTTAATCAACGCGATTTGAATGGGGTTTATGACTAATTAGAAGAGACTAGTTACATTAAGAAATGAGTTGTACAAGGGTATAAAGTAGTATAGGGAATGGTTAGACACTTGCTTAAAGAAGTCAATTAGAGTAATTGGCGAGTACACCATAGTTCTAGCATATATATAAAGCTAAGAGAGACAATAAGATACCTACTAATACATCGAGCTTAGATGCTTTAATCATGACCTAAGCCACTTACCTTATGAGAGTAATGTCTGTTTTCAGACAAGTATAAAGAACTTACGCCTAACCCTATGTTTGCAAGTATAGGTTTGAGAAGATGTGGAATGCCTTAAAATGTTCTCTAATAAGAATTTGGTTGATGCATATTCAGTTATTCAAGATGGTTAGGACTCGGGGAAATTAAGGTTGAGGGGCATCATCGCAACGACCACCAATGTCGATGCTGCCACCACCATCGCCTAAATTATCTCTCATTTTTTGTTCCTTAGAGGCTATTAATGAGACATTAAAGGGACACCATTCAAAATATGTAGAAGTGGAATCCCCACCATTTGGAGTGGGTAACCCTAAAGAATCGAGGAACTCAGAGGGAGGGAGGGCCTCCACCAGGGGACATCACCAGAGAACTACATAAGATCAAAATCCTAGAGTTTGTTGGGGGTCATGGATGTAAACATGTAGAGGCATGGTTGGAAGGAATGATGTGATGTTTCACCTTAAGAGACTATTCTTCCACATCAAATATGAAGAGAGTGATCTTTTAGTTGAGGGACATTGCCTTGAACTAGTGGGGTAATCTAGAGAGGTAGTTGCAAATTACCCCAGACACCATCTCATGGGAGCTTTTTTAGGAAAGGTTCTGAAGGAAATATTTTCCTTCTTACTATGAGAAACAGCAGGTAGGATCATTTCATGCTCTAGTTCATGGAAAAAAGACCGTGGAAGAGTACGAGATCAGGTTCATGGAGCTAGTAAAATATGTCTCCTACATGGATACCATCAATGACAAGTAGAAAATTTTGTGTACGGGTTAAACCCTAAGATAAGGTCCATGGTATGGATGTGGAAACCATCGTTAGTAGTTGAAGAAGTAGAAAATGCTCGTTACACGGAGGAGCATATGAGCTTAAACGAAGGTATGAGATCAATCATTCCACAACATCCAAGATTCATGGGGAAGGCCCCTAGGAATTTCTCAAGGGGAGGAAGCTCTAGGCCACCTCCTTATGGAAATAGAGTCGCCACTAGAGAAGTTACAATAGATATTTCAATGGAAGCGAGTGAAAAATCCCATTCATCGCCAACAACGCAGGCAAGTCCACGACCTTCTCAGGGAGAAACAAGTAGGGGCAGGGGTTCCAAGGGGAGGAACTCATTTCAGAGATTGTCATAGGACAATGTGCGGGTTCCATTTTGTGTTACTTGTTGGGGGTGTGGAGGACCCCATTACCAGCGTGACTGTCTAGAGTCACAAGCATGATTTATGCATAGATAAGGAAATGCCCTGATAGGAAGAGAGGGTAGTAGCCACCATATTTATGCAGTAGTTAATAACCTCCAGGAAGAGAATCAATCCACTATGGTGGAGTCGTTAGGTATGCTAAATCAAGTCAATGTTAATATTTTATTTGATTCTAGTGCTACAGATAGTTTCATTTGACCTTGTGGATTAGAAAAGTGTGGGTTGGTAGCCTACGAGCACGATGACTTTAAACAAGTCAAGATGGCTTCGGGGGGAAAACAAGCGGTAGCACCTAGCGTCGATAATTTTCTAGTAGAACTGGAAGTTTGTACTACTAGGTTGAAGGTGTACGTCACTGCTCTAGGGATGTATGACCTAATCATTGCAATGGACTGGTTAGAATCCCATCAAGATATGGTAGATTGTTTCACGAAAAGGGTGCTTTGTGTTGACGATGAAGGAAGGTCAGTAGAGATCCATTGTGTACGGAGGAAGGTGTCTCTATGCTTTATCTCAACCATGAAGGTTAAATGTTGCATGAGGCAAGGTTGTCAATTATATGTAGTGGAATAAGTCAATGAAGGGAAAGGAACCTCCATGGATCAGTATCCAGTATTGTTAGAGTTTAAGGATGTTTTTCCGAAAGAGTTGTCAGGGTTACCTCCTAAGAGGGAGCTTGATTTTACCATTCAGATAAAACCTGATGCAGAGCCAATTTCCAAGACACCATATAGGATGATGGCGTCAAAACTTTGTGAGTTGCATATGCAGTTGAAGTAACTACTTGACTTAGGGCTAATAAAGCCTAGTGTTTCACCTTGGGGTGCACCAGTAAATTTTGTCAAGAAGAAGGATGGTTCCTTATGACTATGTGTACATTACCGAGACTTGAACTGTGCTACAGTGAAAAACAAGTACCCAATGCCATGGATAGATGATCTCTTTGATCAGATGAAAGGAGCATCAGCTTTCTCAAAAAATGATCTACGATCAGGGTATCACCAGCTAAGGATTAAGGAAAGCGATATTCCTAAAACTTCCTTTTGAACTCGATTTGGGCATTACAATTCCATGGTAGTACCTTTTGGTTTGACCAATGTGCCAACAGTATTCATGAGCCTCATGAATGGTGTATTCTAAAAGTACTTAGACCACTTTGTACAGGTATTTCTTGATGATATCCTCATATATTCAAGGAACGAAAGAGAACATGAGGAACACTTGCGAGTGGTGTTGTCATGCCTTAGAGAGAACAAATTGTTTGGAAATTTTTTGAAGTGTTCTTTCTTCCAGAAAGAGATTCACTATTTAGGTCATATCATTTATGGTAAAGGAATCTCTGTGGACTCAGAAAAGGTGAAGGCCATTATGGAATGGCGAGTGCCGAAAAAATGTTCATGAGGTGATAAGCTTCATGGAGCTAGCTAGTTATTATCGAAGGTTTGTGGAAGGGTTCTCTAAGATAGTGAAACCCATCACCACCCTACAATGAAAGGGGGTCAAGTATGAATGGATAGAGGAATGTGATGTTGCATTCATCGAGCTTAATAGGTTACTAACTAGTGCACCAATTCAACAAGTGTCAGATATGGAAAAAGAATTTAAAATCTACACAGATGCCTCAGTGCAAGGATTGAGGTTCATGCTAATTAAGAATGGGGGAGTGATAGTGTATGTGTCAAGAAATTTGAAGCAACATGAGGAGATTTACACTACTCATGATTTAGAGTTAGAAATTGTAATGCTAGCTCTAAATATTTGGAGGCATTATCTAGTGGGGTGAATCTTTGAGCTCAAAATAGACCATGAAAGCTTAAAGCATCTCTTCACTCAAAGGGATCTCAATGCCAGGTAGAGGTGATGGAGTGAGTTTCCGAGTGAGTACGGTTTTGGAATTTCATACATCAAGGGAAATGAGAATGTGGTCACGGACACCCTGAGCAAGAGACTACGTGTCTTCTCCTTAGTGCCCTTAAAGGTTAATCTGAGGGAGAGTGTGTTGGGGAAACTCCTTGGAGACAATTGGTATTTAAAGGTTACTTCAACCCTCCAGAGTGGGAGGCAATTAGATCCAAAGTATGAAGGATATAGCCTGGAAGAAGATGGATTATTAAGATATCAGGGAAGGATGTACATCCCCGAGAGTGGGGATATTCGAAGAATCATACTAAAGGAAGCCCATAGATCACTTTATTGTGCACATACGGGAGTGAAGAAAGCTTACATAGACATGAAAAATCTTTTCTTCTAGGTAGGCATGAAGCATGATGTAGTTCATTTCGTCTCCAAGTGCCTAGAGTGTCAACAAGTGAAGGTTGACCACCACCACTCGATAGGTCTCCTACAACCGCATTATGTTCCTATGTCCAAGTGGGAAGTCATTTCTATGGATTTTGTTGTGGGATTTCCACTCATATCGCACAGAAACAATGTCATTCTTGTGATAGTTGATAAGTTGACCAAGAGTGCTCATTTTATTCCGATTAGAGACACTTATGATGTCACTGATGTGGCAGGCATGTTTATAAGTGAGGTCATATGTCTACATGGGTTACCCAAGAAGATAATTTTAGATCAGGTCTCTTGATTCACATATAGGTTTTGGACAAGTTTGTAGTCAATGTTGGGAACTCAGTTGAACTTAAGCATAGAATATCATCCCAAAACAGATGGGAAAACTGAGAGAGTAAATCAGGTTATGAAAGACATGCTTAGGATGTATGTTATGGATAATCAAACCTGTTATTACATATAGTTGTCAAGGGAAGTAGGTTTTCCAAGTTCGTGACCTACACAAGAAGCATCAAAGAACAATGTTCAGATCGGTCCTGGAAGGCCCAAAGCATCGAAGTCTTGAAGTCCTGAAGCACTCAAAGGCCCAAAGTGGCCGAAGTACTGAAGTGCCCGAAGTCCCAAACACCTGAAGCCCGAAGGCCCAGAGTAAGTCTCATCTGTCCTATTCAGAGAGACGCATGGCGCCAGATCCGAGAATTCATGGTTTCGTGAATCAGAGCTTTTAGCATGGAGCACAGCGCACGTTTGTGAAGTGAGAAATCACGAAGGGACCAGGAATTGGGCCCATGATCATAGCCTGTGATCATATGGAAAGTGATTCCATAAAGAAGGGTAAGCACCTATTAAGCAGTTGGAAACTGGGGTTTTCAAGGAAGCAATCGTCATTGTCAAATTCAAAGCAAGACCGATCGTCGATCTGAATAAGGTTTCTTCAAAATTTTGGGCATCGAGATATTTGGAGTCAAGTGAAGTGGAAACTCCCAAAATAAGAAATCTCGAAGAGCCTTTGGATATGAGCCCGAGGTCACGGACTGAGGTCGCATGCAGGATGAAGCGATGGAGAGGAGGTGCACCAAAGGCCGAAAGCACCTGTATTGGTCACAGACAAAGATCTACCTGGCCTCGAGGAGTCGGGATTGACTCGAAGAAGTCATAGGAACCACCTGGAACATTCATGGGTGTCAGGCCTCATCCTGATCCCAATAAAGGTAGTTAATGGAAATGGGGGCGGTGGTTGAGACTATGTCTCGCCCCATAAATGGAAAGCATGGAAGAAATGGTCGTGGAGGCAGACTATTAACCCAAAGTTCCCCTGTTGATGGATTTTCCAACAAAACACATAACTGAGGCGAAATTGTGTCTGACCTGAGAAGGCCTACACAGTATGACAGAGAAGGCACTGACTAAAAACTTTAAATGCATTGGTCCGATCACGCTCCCGGTGGTTGCAGCATTTTTGAGTATATATAGATAGTTTTAGTATTTTGTTAAGGTCGAATGGTTGATCTAGGCTCCCTGCTATTGTAATATTTTGATGAAGAACACTGGTTCTTTGGTTATGTCTTTATTTGAGACTTCATGATTAATATAATTCAGCTTTCTTACAACATCTAATTTTCCTATGATACTGAGAGAGTTCATGATTGACTGATTCACATGGATTGTTGTGACTATATTATGATGAATGTTTGATTATAATGTTGTTATGATTTCTTTCAGTTTCCTTAAAATTTGAATCGAAGAGGATCTTGTGTTTAAGTTTTTCTTCCTTAGGATGTTGGACGGTCTGATGTTCACGGTAGACCTCTACACTTTTCTCACCAAAGTATTCCTCCTACTCAGCTTTACTCCAACTTACTGACTAAAGTTGATCCAAGAACTCAATTGCTTGTGCATACCAGTCCATATTTCTGAGGTAGAACGTTATTTTCATTGAGTCTTCTTCATTTGGCCTCTTAAAACTCATTTACATTTACTGTGTAAACTGATGGGTACTAGGCTTACCTTCTATCCAATCTGAGGGTGACTTCTAGTGATAACATTTATGGCATCATTGTCGAGGAACGAATTGAAGACATTTCCCTAGGATAAAACAACAAAGAGCTTATGATTCTGAAGGTGCATCAGATATCAAAACCATTGAAGATTGCACTTGCACCTGGGGACTCCACTGTGTCAAATCCACATTTTCAGTTGTGGCTGCCTCTAGCACACTCGAAGCTAACCAAGAGAATTTTTCTCGAGAAGGATTTTAGCATTTTCTTTCTCATCTTGAAATTTCCCTGGGACATTGACAACGATCAGATCTGGTCCTTGATGGTGAAAAAAGACCAGACACAGTCAGACTACATATCATTCACCTAGTGACTCCATGATTAAAGGATCCAGTGGCGACTCCACTGTTTTTGAATGGAAAGAATCTTGGCTCGGAGGTTTTCTCCTTTAAATTTCTCCTATGTTCCTAGTTTTCCAAATTTTGTTCCTACTATGGATGAATGGGGTGATTTTTTGCCCATATTTAGAGAGGGTAAAGAGGAAAACCCTACAGAGCATCTCCGTGAGTTTCATGAACTCATGCATCAATGGGAGATACATCATGAGGATGTATTATTAAATATGTTCATGTTCTCATTAGTAGGAGATGCTCGTGAATGGTATCACTCCTTACCCCCTACTAGCATCTCCTCCCTAGGAGAATTGCATGCATCTTTCAATAGGCACTGTCAAAAGTTTTATTCTTCTAAGTTAATTTGTCATAATTGTTGTGAAGAATATAAAGACTGTGTTCAACGTATGACTTTTTTAAATGAAATATGTGAGAATGAAAGTTGTGAGGATGAAAGCTATGAGGACGGAAGCTATGAGGATGAAGGCTACGAGGAGGAAGAAGATGCCCTGGCTGAGTTGGTGTGGCTGGAGAGATCAATTTCTACAAGGATAGATAAATTGAAGACAGATCTTATTCGCTACTCTTTTGAAGAAATCCCAGAGGATTTTCCAGTCCTAAGAGAAGATGTTCTTAGCATCCCTACTCATGATGGTGAGGTTGAGGATTGCATAGCCATAGAGGCAGCATATTCTTCCCCTCATGCACATGTTGTATCAGATTTAAATGAATAAATAGTCGTGTATTCAGATGAAGAGCAGTAGATCCCTGCATCATATTTTGGTGACTTGGGGAGAAGCCAGCATGTGTATGATAGCTATGAATCATATTCTGATATGGATATGAAGGATTTCTAAGAGCATGCAACGGATCATTTTCCTTTATACATTAAGGAAAAACATTGTGTGGAAATCGGTCATCCTGGGCCTACAAAATACCAAGAGTAGAGCTTTCCCATGGTTCCTGTGTATGATGATTATGACTTTGATCCTTGGGAGAGCCATGAAGAAGAAGAGGAAGAGCCAAAGGTGCAGTTTATATCCTGCCCATAACTTGTAAGGGAGTACATGGAGTTTAATTTCCTTCATGTCTTGGAGCCGCTTAGCTTTATCCTGACTTCAGCACTAGGAGGAGAGATGAAAAGCGTAATCATTTTGCTGTCACAGTTGCATTGTTTTTATTTGATCAGTGATAGAGTAAACAAGGTTGCAACTAGGGAGTTGCCTGAATGGCTATGGTGGAAGTTTGCTTTCACCTAGCACTTTGTAAAAATCAATTAGTCTAGGAATGTACATAAATAAGCTCCTCTTGGAGCCCATGTATTTTTCTTTCATTTTTAGGATAGTGTGCTTGTTGGCCTTTAATCCTCAGCAGGATGTTTTTTTTTAGCATGACTCCATAGCCCAATGCATAAGGTGACTGGAACTTATTTTTCTTGGTAGCTAACAAGGAACATGCCATCCCCTATGGAGCCAAATGTTATCACATATAGTTGTCAAGGGCAGGAGTTTGTCCAAGTTCGCAGCCTACACAAGAAGTGTCAAAGTGCAGTGTTCAGAGCAATCTCGGAAGGCCCGAAGTGGCCAAAGTCCTGAAACACCCAAAGCCCCAAACACCTGAAGCTCGAAGACCTGGAGTAAGTCTTAGTCATCCAATTCAAAGGGACGCGTGATGCCAGATCTGAGAAGTCGCAGTTTCATGAATCAGAGGTTTTAGCATGGAGCACAGCGCAAGTTTGCGAAGTGAGAAATCATGAAGTGCCCGAGAATTGGGCCCATGATCATAGCCCGTGATCATATGGAAAGCGGGGCCATAAAGAAGGGTAAGCACCTATTGAGCGGCTGGAAACTGGGGTTTTCGAGGAAGAAATCATGGTTGTCAAATTCAAAGCAAGACCAGTCGTCGATCTGAATAAGGTCGCTTCACAATTTTGGGCATCGATATATTTGGACTCAAGTGAAGTGGAGGCTCCCAAAAGACAAAATCTTGAAGATCCTTTGGATATGAGCCCCAGGTCATGGCCCAAGGTCGCATGTAGGATGGAGCGATGGAGAGGAGCTGTGCCAAAGGCCGAAGGCGCCCGTATTGGTCACAGAAGAAGATCTACATGGCCTCGAGGCACCGATATTGACTCGAAGAAGTTGTGGGCACTGCTCGAAACATTCATGGGTGTCAGGCCTCATCCCGATCCTGATGAAGGTAGTTAATGGAAATGGGGGTGGTGGTTGAGAACTCGTCTCACCCCATAAATGGAAAGCATGGAAGAAATGGTCACGGAGGCAGACTATCAGCCCAAAGTTCCCTTGTGGATGGATTTTCCTGCAAAACACATAACTGAGGCAAGCTTATGTCTGACCTAACAAGGCCTGCACAGTCTGACAGAGAAGAGACCGATTGAAAACTTTAAATGCATTCGTCTGATCACACTCCCGGTGGTTGCATCATTTATGAGTATATATAGGAAGTTTTAGTATTTTGTTAAGGTCGAATGGTTGAGCTAGGCTCCCTGCTATTGTAATATTTTGATGAAGAACATTGGTTCTCTGGTTATGTCTTGATTTGAGACTTCTTGATTAATCTAAGTCATCTTTATCACTCCATCTTATTCTCCTCTGATATTGAGAGAGTTCATGATTGACTAATTATGGATTTTTGTGATTGTATTATGATTGACTAATTCACATGGATTGTTTGATTATCATGATGTTATGGTTTCTTTCAATTTCCTTGAAATTTGAATCCAAGAGGAACTTGTGCTTAAGTTTTTCTTCCTTTGGCTGCTGGAAGGCCTGATGTTCACGGCAGGCCTCTACACTTTTCTCACCAAATTCTTCCTCCTACTCACCTTTACTCCAACTTACTGACTGAAGTTGATCCAAGACCTCAATTGCTTGTGCATACCAATCCAAATTTATGAGTTAGAACGTTATTTTCATTGAGTCTTCTCCATTTGGCCTCTTAAAACTCATTTACATTTACTGTATAAACTGATGGGTATTGGGCTTATCTTCTATGAAATATGAGGGTAACTTCTAGTGCTAAAAAAAACCATTGGGAGAAGTACCTACCTTTGGTAGAGTTCGCCTACAATAAAATTTTTCATAGTTCCATTGGAATGCTACCCTATGAAGATTTGTATGGAAGGCCATGCAAGACACCGTTAAGTTGGGAAAGGTTAGAATACTAAGTGACAGTTGGGACAAAATTGATTCAAGATATGAAGGAACAGGTGATTCATATTAGGCAACAACTAAAGGAAGCACAGGATAGACAAAAAAGTTATGATGATGCACATAAGACTGACCGAAGTTATAAAGTGGGAGATCAAGTTTTCATTTGTATCAGGCCTAATAAGAGGACCATTCGATTTGGGAAGGGGACAAAGTTGTTGCTCGATTTATAGGCCTGTTCAAAATCCAAGAGAGAATTGGACCCATTGCCTATCGTCTCATACTTTCACCCCACTTGCATAAAACTCATAATGTTTTTCATGTATTTGTTCTACATCATTATGTTGTTGACAAATCTCATAAACTGAATTGGAAGGAATTGTAGGTATCGGACGTGGGAACCCTCATGGTCAAACTATTACGCATATTGGACCGTAGGGTCTGAAATCTCAAGAATCGTCTGGTACACCAAGTTAAGGTCCATTGGGACAAGTATAGCCCAGGATATGCTACTTGGGAGGATGCAGAGACCTTACGACAAGATCATCCCTCACTTTTTTTGACCACCTCGGGAATATCTTTCCCGAAGGTTGGGTGTATGTAATGCCACCTTTTGAATTATATAGCTAGAATTACTTAATGCCTAATCATCTTTTATTTTCTATTAACTGTGAAACTTTAATGATACACTCAAAATTTTAAGACATATGGACCTATGTGGATGTCAATTCTATGAATGTTTATCATTATTTGAATTATGATGGATATTATGCAATCTATTTCTAACTTGAAAATTTTGACATTTAAAGTTGTTGGTACATGGATATCGAATTGAGAATATGATTAAATGCATTTACATGATGATAATGCATGGATATGTATTAGTTTGTGTTATAAACTAATATGCGGGTCAATGGGCTAAGAAATAGCGAAGGATAATGATAATAAAATGGTTGATGTCGTGAACATCAACCGAGAAACAGTATGGTATGAATCTTTGTATGTGAAATTATGTTGGTTCAAATGCATTGATATGATATGTGGAAAAGTGCATGTTTTTCAGGTGGCGAGACTACCTGAAACTGAATATATGATGAAAAAATTCCTAGCAACACAATGTCATTGTATGGTTCATGGTAGGGTGTTGAACCTAGTTCTATTAGGAGGGGTGGAGAAA
>JASDQU010737051.1:59200-70164 GCA_032191745.1 Picea mariana | reverse complement strand
ATTTGTTATTATTGTAATTGTATTTTGTATTTAGTTTTATGCAATTAAATTATTTAAAAATATATATATTTTTTATGTGTGTGTGTGTGTGTGTGTGTGTGTTCTAATAATTTGAATGAAATTATATCAAATGTAAATATATATAGGTAATATGTTATGTAATTTATATATTATATAGGGTTAGATAAGAGCTTTTCAAATATAATTTATACATTAATCCTTGAACTCTTTATTTTAAGTTTAAATAACTCTTTATTTTAAGTTTAAATAGACATATATATCCTTGAATAATCAACATATTTATTTAGATAACTTAAATGTTAAATAAATATGTTGGTTAATTAGAGTAATGATAATTAATGTAAGGGTTAGATTGGCACTGTAATTTGTTAATGTTAGTGCATGGTTAATCAACGCGATTTGAATGGGGTTTATGACTAATTAGAAGAGACTAGTTACATTAAGAAATGAGCTTTACAAGGGTATAAAGTAGTATAGGGAATGGTTAGACACTTGCTTAAAGAAGTCAATTAGATTAATTGGTGAGTACACCATAGTGCTAGCATATATAGAAAGCTAAGAGAGACAATAAGATACCTACTAAGACATCGAGCTTAGATGCTTTAATCCTGGCCTAAGCCACTTACCTTATGAGAGTAATGTATGTTTTTAGGCAAGTATAAAGAACTTACACCTAACCCTATGTTTGTAAGTATAGGTTTGAGAAGATGTGGAATGCCTTAAAATATTCTCTAATAAGCATTTGGTTGATGCATATTCAGTTATTCAAGATGGTTAGGACTCGGGGAAATTGAGGCTGAGGGGCATCATCGCAACGACCACCAACGTCGTTTCTGCCACCACCATCACCTAAATTATCTCTCATTTTGTGTTCCTTAGAGGCTATTAATGAGACATTAAAGGGACACCATTCAAAAGATGTAGAAGTGGAATCCCCACCATTTGGATTGGGTAACCCTAAAGAATCGAGGAACTCAGAGGGAGGGAGGGCCTCCACCAGGGGACATCACCAGAGAACTACAGAAGATCAAAATCCTAGAGTTTGTTGGGGGTCGTGGAAGTAAACATGTAGAGGCATGGTTGGAAGGAATGATGCGATGTTTCACCTTAAGAGACTATGCTTCCACATCAAATATGAAGATAGTGATCATTTAGTTGAGGGACATTGCCTTGAATTGGTGGGGTAATCTAGAGAGGTGGTTGCAAATTACCCCAGACACCATCTCATGGGAGATTTTTTAGGAAAGGTTCCGGAGGAAATATTTTCCTGCTTACTATGAGGAACAGCAGGTAGGATCATTTCATGCTCTAGTTCATGGAAAAAATATCGTTGAAGAGTACGAGATCAGGTTCATGGAGCTAGTAAAATATGTCTCCTACATGGATACCGATCAATGACAAGTAGAAAATTTTGTGTACGGGTTAAACCCTAAGATAAGGGCCATGGTACAGATGTGGAAACCATCGTTAGTAGTTGAAGTAGTTGAAAATTTTCGTTACATGGAGGAGCATATGAGCTTAAATGGAGGTATGAGATCAATCATTCCACAACATCTAGGATTCGTGGAGAAGGCCCCTAGGAATTTCTCAAGGGGAGGAAGCTCTAGGCCACCTCCTTATGGAAATAGAGTCACTCCTAGAGCAGTTACAATAGATATTTCAATGGAAGTGAGTGAAACATCCCATTCATCGCCAACGACGCAAGAAGGTCCACGACCTTCTCAGGGAGAAGCAAGTAGGGGCAGGGGTTCCAAGGGGAGGAACTCATTTCAGAGACTGTCATAGGACAGTGTGTGGGTTCCATTATGTGTTACTTGTTGGGGGTGTGGAGGACCCCATTACCAGTGTGACTGTCTAAGTCACAAGCATGATTTATGCATAGATAAGGAAATGCCCTGATGGGAAGAGAGGGTAGTAGCCACCATATTTATGCAGCAGTTAATAACCTCCAGGAAGAGAATCAATCCACTATGGTGGAGTCGTCAGGTATGCTAAATCAAGTCAATGTTAATATTTTATTTGATTCTAGTGCTACAAATAGTTTCATTTGACCTTGTGGATTAGAAAAGTGTGGGTTTTTAGCCTACGAGCACGATGACTTTAAACAAGTCAAGATGGATTCGGGGGGAAAACAAGTGATAGCACCTAGCGTCGATAATTGTCTAGTAGAACTGGAAGTTTGTACTACTAGGTTGAAGGTGTACGTCACTACTCTAGGGATGTATGACCTAATCATTGCAATGGATTGGTTAGAATCCCATCAAGATATGGTAGATTCTTTCGTGAAAAGGGTGCTTTGTGTTGACGATGAAGGAAGGTCAGTAGAGATCCATTGTGTACGAAGGAAGGTGTCTCTACGCTTTATCTCGACCATGAAGGTTAAATGTTGCATGAGGCAAGGTTGTCGATTATATGTAGTGGAAGAAGTCAATGAAGGGAATAGAACCTCCATGGATCAGTATCCATTATTGTCAGAGTTTAAAGATGTTTTTTCGAAAGAGTTGTCAGGGTTACCTCCTAAGAGGGAGCTTGATTTTACCATTGAGATAAAACCTGATGTAGAGCCAATTTCCAAGACACCATATAGGATGACGGCATCAAAACTTTGTGAGTTGCATATGCAGTTGAAGTAACTACTTGACTTAGGGCTAATAAGGCCTAGTGTCTCACCTTGGGGTGCACCAGTAAATTTTGTCAGGAAGAAGGATGGTTCCTTATGACTATGTGTACATTACCAAGACTTGAACTATGCTATAGTGAAAAATAGGTACCCAATGCCATGGATAGATGATCTCTTTGATCAGATGAAAGGAGCAGCAGTTTTCTCAAAAAATGATCTGTGATCAGGGTATCACCAGTTAAGGATTAAGGAAAGCGATATTCCTAAAACTTCCTTTTGAACTCGATTTGGGCATTACAATTCCATGGTAGTACCTTTTGGTTTGACCAATGTGCCAACAGTTTTCATGAGCCTCATGAATGGTGTATTCTAAAAGCACTTAGACCACTTTGTACAGGTATTTCTGGATGATATCCTCATATATTCAAGGAATGAAAGAGAACACGAGGAACACTTGCGAATGGTGTTGTCATGCCTTAGAGAGAACAAATTGTTTGGAAATTTTTCGAAGTGTTCTTTCTTCCAGAAAGAGATTCACTATTTAGGTCATATCATTTCCAGTGAAGGAATCTCTATGGACCCAGAAAAGGTGAAGGCCATTATGGAATGGCCAGTGCCAAAAAAATGCTCATGAGGTGATAAGCTTCATGGAGCTAACTGGTTATTATCGAAGGTTTGTGGAAGGGTCCTGTAAGATAGTGAAACCCATCACCACCCTACAGTGAAAGGGGGTTAGGTATGAATGGATAGAGGAATGTGATGTTGCATTCATTGAGCTTAATAGGTTACTAACTAGTGCACCAATTCAACAAGTGTCACATATGGGAAAAGAATTTTAAATCTATACAGATGCCTCGAAGCAAGGATTGGGGTTCATGCTAATTAAGAATGGGGGAGTGATAGCATATGTGTCAAGAAATTTGAAGCAACATGAGGATATTTACACTACTCATGATTTAGAGTTAGCAATTGTAATGCTAGCTCTAAATATTTGGAGGCATTATCTAGTGGGGTGAAGCTTTGAGCTCAAAATAGACCATGAAAGCTTAAAGCATCTCTTCACTCGAAGGGATCTCAATGCCAGGTAGAGATGGTGGAGTGAGTTTACGAGTGAGTACGATTTTGGAATTTCATACATCAAGGGAAAGGAGAATGTGGTCACGGACACCCTGAGCAAGAGACTACATGTCTTCTCCTTAGTTCCCTTAAAGGTTAATCTGAGGGAGAGTGTGTTGGGGAAACTCCTTGGAGACAATTGGTATTTAAAGGTTACTTCAACCCTCTAGAGTGGGAGGCAATTAGATCCAAAGTATGAAGGATATAGCCTGGAAGAAGATGGATTATTAAGATATCAAGGAAGGATGTACGATGCAGGAGCATCGCCAGCACATCAAGCAAGCCAGCGCGGAAGCAGAAAGGACAGCTGGACAAGCCAACACATATTTTGAAAACACTTTGGGATTGTTGTGAAAATCTTAAATGATTCATTTAAGAGATGGCGCACTTGTATATTGTAATGGGCCTTGAGTGGATAGCTCTCGTCCTTAGGTAGATAGTCGGCATTTAATAGACTTAATGCAGTTAGATAGGAATTTAATTCTAGATTTGATAGCTTAGAGTCCAAGAGGGAAAACGGATATAGACACCCTCATTGTATCATTGTAACATTATCAATTCAGGAAGAGCCGAAGAGAAAGAAGAGAACTGTGTATGAAGAACACCCATGTACAGGCAATTGAATTAATAGAAGAGCTTTGATTCAAGTCCATGGTTTGTGTTGTTTTCTCTGTGTATTGATGTTATGCTCATGAATGTTTGCTTCCTGTCATACATTTGCTTTTATATGTTGTGTATGTGATTTCATGGTTGAATTGAAGTCTGAAAGGAAGAGTGAATGAGTTTCAATTGTTTCTCTAATTGAGCCAGAAGAATTCCTGCAAGGAGTGTAGTCGAATTGTCCGCAAGGAGTGCGTTGACAGAAGGGTTCAATTAGAGAAAGATTTTGTTCTCATTTCCTCGAAGGGCAGTTAGGCACAGTACCATGTAAGGAGTGCACAGGCCAAGCTAAGTCTCAGAGTTGTGATTCTGAGTAGAGTATCGGAAGACTGCTACTGCAGGTGTGCGCAGAGTTGAATGCCTTCAACATTTAAGCGTTGTTGAAGATTTTCCACAAGGAGTGCGTGCAAGGTTCCTTTCTGAAGGACTTGAGGGTTGTGAACAATCTCAGGAGGAATAGGCCTTTAAATTCACTGAAGGGTAAGTGCAGGGAAGATTCCATGGAAAGTCTGAGAGAATGTCACAGGTTGGCGAGCGGGCGAACGAGTCTCGTGGGGAGACACTTCGTCATTTCATGAATTCACAAAAGGAAGAGGTTCAAAGCTTAGGAGGGGCAGAGCCGTCGATCCTGAGTCATAGGGACCGTCAGATCTACACGTGACATCACTTATTGGGGATTCGCAATTCGAAGTCCTAAGTTGTTGCAACGGGACTTGCGATATCATGATCTGCGATATCCCGACAAGATCAGAACCATCCATCAGCAAGGACGCATGTCAGAAGATCCAAGGAAGTCGAGGTTCAAAAAATCAGAGTTTTTGAACGCAAGAAACTCTTGCAACTTGGAATCGCGATCCACAATATCCCGACGGGGAGTTGTGTGGGTCATAGCAAGAGATAGTGGAGGACAGGTGTCATAGTATCGAGGATCGGGAAAAGGTAATTCCTGAATCCTTTGGTGTTAGGATTCACGATCCTGCGAATTCCAAAATCCCGATTGAAGTGACGGGGTGTGGAAAAGTTAATCCACATGTGCGCATCGGAAGTTCGGCGCATTGGGTATCGGGAGTCAAAAATTCAAAGTGCATGACATTGCGATTTGTGAAACTGTGATGAGGACAGAAGTCCCGATAAGGTGAGAGAAAGTCAACGTTGACTGGCCATCGGGTCTTGGGGATTCGAGAGCCCAAAGACAGACATTGAACTTGCGAAGCTGCGAGTTTTGATTTCCCGATCATTGAGGGAGATCACTTGGAAGAGTTACTATGGGTATGAAAGATTCCCGATAGGGG
The DNA here is from genome assembly GCA_032191745.1 of Picea mariana. Classification (NCBI taxonomy): domain Eukaryota; kingdom Viridiplantae; phylum Streptophyta; class Pinopsida; order Pinales; family Pinaceae; genus Picea; species Picea mariana. The sequence continues at coordinate 64,455 of JASDQU010737051.1, read as the reverse complement.
ATCAGAAGAACCTCTGAGTTCCTCGGGCCATGAACGAAAGAAGGTCCTGAGGAAGCGGACATGCTCCGAGGAGTGCGGCTGCGTCAGTTGTGGTATTAGAGCGGGAGTAGTTCTTTGCTTTCTGTAGCAGAGAAATAAATTCACCATGTCGTTGAGGAGAGAAAGACAGTCACCTGATCCAGAAGACAGGGAGGTGCGGAGAAGAGGCAGGCAGGTAGTCAATCCAGAAATGGAGAGACAGATGAGAGATCTCTGAGCAAGACTCAAAGAGATGGAGACAGCTCAAAGACGCATAGCTAGTGCAGGGGATCTGAGTGATTCCAAGAGTGAAATCGAGGCTAAATGCGAAGAAGAAGTTGCAGTCGAAGATGCAGCAAATGAACGTCTAATCAAAGATATCGCACGGATGGGTGCAAAGGCGAAGATGGACATTCCAATCTATGAGGAAAATCTGGATGCAGAAGAGCTTCTAGATTGGATTAGAGCTCTTGACACCTACTTCGATTATGAGGATATCGAAGAGGATAAGAAAGTCAAGCATGTTGTCACACGCTTGAAGGGACATGCAGCCTTATGGTGGGACAAGTTACAAGCTGACAGACGCTGCAAAGGCAAGTAGAAGATCAAGAGTTGGGATCGAATGATTGCGAAGATAAAGGCAAATTTCATCCCAAGAGACTATCAAATTACTTTGTTCAGGAGGATGCAGAACCTGAGACAGAAACTGATGACAGTGAAAGAATACACTGAGGAATTCTATCGACTGAACATCATGGCAGGTCATCGGGAGAGCGATGATGAGAAGGTTGCTATATACCTGAATGGTCTGAGATACGACATTCAGGATGGATTGATCATGGTTACCATCAGGACAATAGAGGATGCTTATCAGATGGCTCTAAAATCTAAGGAGAAGCTGAGCCATAAGCAAGGTCAGCGAGGTCGGGGCAGAAGTCAGCCCAGAGGCAAAGTAGTTGCCCAGGAGAAATACCAGAAACCCAAGGAAGAATGGAAGAAACCTCAGGGTAAGGTTGAGAGAGGTGGAACCTCACAACGAGGATAGCCATATGTTGAAGAGAGAGGGCAGCATAATGAGCAGAAGGGAGATTATGCTGATGCAAACACTTTTCCTCGTACTAGAGGTAGAGGAAGAGGAAGAGGTGGAGTAATCACATGCTTCACATGTGGAAAGAATGGGCACAAGTCTTATGAGTGTCCAGAGAAAAAGAAGGACATTGGAGAAGCTCACATCACCAAAGCACAGAAGCGGGATGTTGAGGCCGAAGACACAGAAGGCGGAAGGTCACTAATGATGTGTAAAGTTCTCTTAACACCCGGAAAGGAGGTGGAGGACCTAGCTCAAAGGACCAGACTTTTCAGAATGGCTTGCAAGACTAAGGATAGAGTATGCAAGGTTATTGTTGACAGTGGAAGCACAGATATTCTCATTTCAACCGAGATGGTAGAGAAGTTAGAGCTGGAGACAACTGATCACCCAATTCCATATAGAGCTTCATGGCTACAAAAAGGACACTAGGTAACTATTACTAAACAATGCTTGGTTGAATTTAAAATAGGAGGGTATAATGATAAAGTACTCTGTGATGTCATTCCCATGGATGTATGTCATTTATTGCTGGGTAGACCATGGCAATATGATAGAAATGTGATTCATGATGGGAGAATGAACATGTATACCCTGGAGAAGAATGGGATAACCCATATGTTGCTTCCAATAAAGGATAAACAGGTGAAGCCGGAAGTAAGCAACACAGTACTTCTCATGAGTGGGAAGGAACTTCTTACTGAGGTGAAGAAGAAAGAAGATCCACAATTCTTTGTAGTCAGGAAGCCGAGAATTGTTCTGACTAGCACAAGAGTGGATGATTTACCAGATGAGGTTCAGGAACTGCTGGAAGAGTTCGTGGACATCATAGTGGACGAATTACCCCATTCGTTTCCACCGATCAGGAGTGTGAGTCACCATATAGACCTCATACCAGGAGCCAGTTTGTCGAATAAAGCCACGTATAGATTGACACCGCAAGAAAATGAAGAGGTTAAGAAGCAAGTCCAGGAGTTGTTGGACAAAGGATTGGTCAGAGAAAGTTTGAGTCCATGTGTTGTTCCGACAGTACTAAGTCCAAAGAAAGATGGAGGATGGAGAATGTGTACCGACTCGAGAGTGATCAACAAAATAACCATCAGGTACAGGTTCCCGTTGCCAAGAATGGATGATCTGATGGATTGCCTAAGTGGGCCAAAGTATTTTTCAAAGATAGATTTGAAAAGAAGATACCACCAGATTTGCATGAGAGAAGGAGATGAATGGAAGACAGCCTTCAAGACCAACGAAGGACTGTATGAATGGCTAGTCATGTCGTTTGGCTTGACAAATGCACCAAGTACCTTTATGAGGTTGATGAATGAAGTCCTGAGGGAGTTCATCAGAAAGTTTGTCATTGTGTATTTGGATGATATACTGATTTACAGTAAGTCAGTAGTTGAATACCTGAAGCATTTGGCTATAGTGATGAGGAAGTTACAGCAGGAGAAGTTGTTGATTAATATGAAGAAGTCCTCATTTATGAAGACATAACTCATTTACTTAGGATTTGTTATTTCGGCGAATGAGTTGAGAATGGATCCAGATAAAGTGGAGGTAATTAAGAATTGGCCATCACCGAGAAATGTATTTGAGGTGAGAATTTTTCATGGTTTGGATAGTTTCTACTGGAAGTTCATCAAGAATTTCAGTGGGATTAGTGCAGCGATGATGGATACAGTGAAGAAGAAGCATAAGTCTTTTCACTAGACAGCAGAGGCTGAAAAGAGCTTCAATCTGTTGAAGTGAAAGATAACGGAACGACCAGTTTTGGTATTGCCGGATTTCATGAAGACATTTCAGGTGAAATGTGATGCAAGTCGGTTTGCCATAGGAGCAGTCTTGAGTCAGGAGGACAGACCAGTTGCATATTTCAGCGAGAAGCTAGATGAGGCAAAACTGAAGTACTCCACGTATGATAAAGAATTTTATGCTATCATACAGGCATTGAAGAAGTGGAGGCATTACTTGATCCCAAAGGAATTTGTATTGTATAGTGATAATCATGCATTGCAATTTGTGACTCAACAAGAGAAGTTGAACCAGAAGCATGCAAAATGGGTAGAGTATATGCAGAATTTTACATTTGTGATTAAGCATATTTCGGGTACTGCTTACAAAGTGGTTGATGCTTTGAGCAGGAAGTGTTTATTGCTGCAGGAATTCTGAGTCAAAACATTGGGTTTTGAAAATCTCAGGGACATGTACACAGGTGATGTAGATTTTGTAGAGGCGTATGAAGCAGCTGAGAATCCAGTTCTCAGAGACAGAAGCCCGTGGATAGATTATATGATCCAGGAGGGATTTTTGTTCAGAGGCAATCAATTGTGCTTTCCATATTGCTCCATGAGGGAGAACCTGTTGAAGGAGAAACACAACGGAGGATTGGCCGGACAGTTTGGTCATGATAAAACATTCGCGAAGATGAGCGAGTCTTACTTTTGGCCAGGGATGCGGTCAGAAGTCAAAATATTTGTTGATAGATGAAGAATTTTCCAGCATTCGAAGGGAAGGAAACAGAATGCAAGTTTTTATCAGCCATTGCCCATACCAGAGAGGCCATGGGAGGCGATCAGCATGGATTTTGTATTGGGTTTGCCAAGGACGCAAAGAGGTGTCGATTCCATCTTTCTGGTGGTAGACAGGTTTTCTAAGATGGAACATTTCATCCCATGCTAGAAAACCAGCGATGTGACGCACATTGCAAATCTATTCTTCAAAGAGGTCGTTCGACTTCATGCATTGCCGAAAAGCATAGTTTCAAATAGAGACACGAAATTCATAGGGCATTTCTGGAGGACACTCTGGAAGAATCTAGGAACTAACTTAGTGTTTAGTTTTGCTTATCATCCTCAGATGGATGGGCAAACAGAAGTGGTCAATAGGAGTCTAGGAGACTTGTTGAGAAGCTTGGTGAAAGAGCACCATAGCAGTTGGGACCATGTATTACCACAAGCAGAGTTTGCATACAACGATTCAGTGAATTGGAGCACAGGGAAGAGTCCATTTCAGGTTGTATATGGGATGCAGCCAAAAGGAGTTTCTGAATTATGAGATTCAGAACAGAGTGTGACTAGCAGTGCTAGTGCAGAGGAATTCGCTGAAGCAATGAGAGAACTTCACAACCAAGTGAATCAGCGATTGCAAAATTCAAATCAGGAGTATAAGCACAGAGCAGATCAGCATCGAAGACAACTTCAATTTGAAGTTGGTGATCTAGCTCTGGCACATTTGAGAAAGGAAAGGTTCCTAAGGGGAACATACAATAAGTTGAAAATGAAGAAAATTGGACCATGCAGGGTCTTGAGAAAATTCGGAGAAAATGCTTATGAGATCGAGTTGCCAGATGGAATCGAAATATCTCTGATATTTAACATTGCAGATTTATACCCATACAGGGCTGGAGAAGCAGAGACTGGAGCTGAACAGTCAGTTATCCAGTGGATGAAACAATTGCCAGTTGCAGAGAAGCCACAAATGGAGTGCATACTGGACAAGAGAGTGAGCAAAAAGACCAGACGAAAGAAATACCTCGAGTATCTGGTCAAGTGGAAGAACCACCCAGTGGAGGATGCCAGCTAGGAGACTGAAGTAGTGATACAGAAGCATGGACAGACCGTGCAAGAGCTCATGGACAGGAGCCCATGAAAGTTTTCAAGCTGAGGAGTATGATGCAGGAGCATCGCCAGCACATCAATCGAGCCAGCGCGGAAGCAGAAAGGACAGTTGGACAAGCCAGCACAAATTTTGAAAACACTTTGGGATTGTTGTGCAAATATTAAATGAGTCATTTAAGAGATGGCGCACTTGTATATTGTAATGGACCTTGAGCAGATAGCTCTCGTCCTTAGGTAGATAGTCGGCATTTAATAGACTTAATGCAGTTACATAGGAATTTAATTCTAGATTTGATAGCTTAGAGTCCAAGAGGGAAAACGGATATAGACACCCTCATTGTATCATTGTAACATTATCAATTCAAGAAGAGCCGAAGAGCAAGTAGAGAACTGTGTATGAAGAACACCCATGTACAGGCAATTGAATTAATAGAAGAGCTTTGATTCAAGTCCATGGTTTGTGTTGTTTTCTCTGTGTATTGATGTTATACTCATCAATGTTTGCTTCCTGTCATACATTTGCTTTTATATGT
>JASDQU010737051.1:41731-59150 GCA_032191745.1 Picea mariana | reverse complement strand
CCCTCATTGTATCATTGTAATATTATCAAGAACAGGAGCAGGAAGAGAAGAGCCAGCAGAGAATTGTATGAAGAACACCCATGTACATACATTTGAATTAATAGAAGAACTCTGATTCAAATTCATGGTTTGTGTTGATTCTCTGTGTGTTGATGTTGATATGCTCATGAATGTTTGCTTCCTGTCATACATTTGCTTTTATATGTTGTGTATGTGATTTCATGGTTGAATTGAAGTCTGAAAGGAAGAGTGAATGAGTTTCAATTGTTTCTCTAATTGAGCCAGAAGAATTCCTGCAAGGAGTGCAGTAGAACTGTCTACAAGGAGTGCGTTGACAGAAGGGTTCAATTAGAGAAAGATTTTGTTCTCATTTCCTCGAAGGTGCAGTTAGGCGCAGTGCCATGTAAGGAGTGCGCAGGCCAAGCTAAGTCTCAGAGTTGCAATTCTGAGTAGAGTATCGGAAGACTACTACTGCAGGTGTGCGCAAAGTCGAATGCCTTCAACATTTAAGCGTTGTTGAAGATTTTCCGCAAGGAGTGCGTGCAAGGTTCCTTTCTGAAGGACTTGAGGGTCATGAACAAGCTCAGGAGGAATAGGCCTTTAAATTCACTGAAGGGTAAGTGCAAGGAAGCTGCCGTGGAAAGTCTGAGAGAACGTCGCAAGTTGGCGAGCGGGCGAACGAGTCTCATGGGGAGACACTTCGTCATTTCATGAATTCACAAAAGGAAGAGGTTCGAAGATCAGGAGGGGCAGAGCCGTCGATCCCGAGTCATAGGGACTAGCAGATCTACATGTGACATCTCTTATCGGGGATTCACAAGTCGAAGTCCTAAGTTTTTGCAACGGGACTTGCGATATCGCGATCCGCGATATCCCGACAAGATCAGAACTGTCCATCAGCAAGGACGCGTGTCAGGAGATCCCAGGAAGTCGGGGTTCAGAAAATTAGAGTTTTCGAAGGCAAGAAACTCTTGCAACTTGGAATCGCGATCCGCGATATCCCGACGGGGAGTCGTGTGGGCCACAGCAGGAGATAGTGGAGGACAGGTGGCATAGTATCGGGGATCGAGAAAAGGTAAGTCTCGAATCCTTTGGTGTTAGGATTCGCGATCCCGCGAATTCTGAAATCTCGATTGAAGTGACAGGGTGTGGAAAATTTAATCCACACATGCGCATCGGACGTTTGGCGCATCGGGTATCTGGAGTCGGAAATTCAAAGTGCATGACATCACGAGTTACAAAACCACGATCAGGACAGAAGTCCCGATAAGGTGAGAGAAAGTCAACGTTGACTGGCCATTGGGTCTCGAGGATTCGAGAGCCCAGAGATAGACAGTGAACTTGCGAAGGTGCGAGTTTCGATTTCCCGATCATTGAGGTAGATCACTTGGAAGAGTTACTGTGGGTACGAAAGATTCCCGATAGGGGATCAGAAGAACCTCTGAGTTCTTCGGGCTGTGAACGAAAGAAGGTCCTGAGGAAGCGGGCGTGCTCCGAGGAGTGCGGCTACGTCAATGTACATCCCTGAGAGTGGGGATATTCAAAGAATCATACTAAAGGAATCCCATAGATCACTTTATTGTGCACATACGGGAGTGAAGAAAGTTTACATAGACATGAAAAATATTTTCTTCTAGGTAGGCATGAAGCATGATGTAGTTCATTTCGTCGCCAAGTGCCTAGAGTGTCAACAAGTGAAGGTTGACCACCACCACCCGACAGGTCTCCTACAAACGCATTATGTTCCTATGTCCAAGTGGGAAGTCATTTCTATGGATTTTGTTGTGGGATTTCCACTCATATCACACAGAAACAATGCCATTCTTGTGATAGTTGATAAGTTGACCAAGAGTGCTCATTTTATTCTGATTAGAGACACTTATGATGTCACTGATGTGGCAGGCATGTTTCTAAGTGAGGTCATATGTATACATGGGTTACCCAAGAAGATAATTTCAAATCGGGTCTCTTGATTCACATATAGGTTTTGGACAAGTTTGTAGTCAACATTGGGAACTCAGTTGAACTTAAGCATAGAATATCATCCCAAAACAGATGGGAAAACTGAGAGAGTAAATCAGGTTATGAAAGACATGCTTATGATGTATGTTATGGATAATCAAACCTGTTATTACATATAGTTGTCAAGGGAAGTAGGTTGTCCAAGTTTGTGACCTGCACAAGAAGCATCAAAGCACAACATTCAGATCGGTCCTGGAAGGCCCAAAGCATCGAAGCCTTGAAGTATTGAAGCACTCAAAGGCCCAAAGTGGCCGAAGTACCGGAGTGCCCGAAGTCCCAAACACCAGAAGGCCAAAGGCCCAGAGTAAGTCTCATCCGTCCTATTCAGAGAGACGCATGGCGCCAGATTTGAGAAGTCATGGTTTCGCGAATCAGATCTTTTAGCATGGAGCACAGCGCATGTTTGTGAAGTGCGAAATCACGAAGGGACCAGGAATTGGGCCCATGATCATAGCCCGTGATCATATGGAAAGTGAGGCAATAAAGAAGGGTAAGCACCTATTGAGCGGCTGGCAACTAGGGTTTTCGAGGAAGCAATCGTCGTTGTCAAATTCAAAGCAAGACCGATCATCGATCTGAATAAGGTTGCTTCGAAATTTCGGGCATCGAGATATTTGGAGTCAAGTGAAGTGGAGACTCCCAAAATAATAAATCTCGAAGAGCCTTTGGATATGAGCCCCAGGTCATGGCTCGAGGTCGCATGAAGGATGGAGCGATGGAGAGGAGGTGCACCAAAGGCCGAAAGCACCTATATTGGTCATAGACAAAGATCTACCTAGCCTCGAGGAGTCAGGATTGACTAGAAGAAGTCATAGGAACCACCTGGAACATTCATGGGTGTCAGGCCTCATCCTGATCCCAATAAAGGTATTTAATGGAAATGGGGGCGGTGGTTGAGACTATGTCTCGCCCCATAAATGGAAAGCATGGAAGAAATGGTCGTGGAGGTAGACTGTTAACCCAAAGCTCCCCTGTTGATGGATTTTCCAACAAAACACATAACTGAGGTGAAATCAAGTCTGACCTGAGAAGGCCTACACAGTATGACAGAGAAGGCACTAACTAAAAACTTTAAATGCATTGGTCTGATCATGCTCCCATTGGTTGCAACATTTATGAGTATATATAGACAGTTTTAGTATTTTGTTAAGGTCGAATGGTTGAGTTAGGCTCTCTTCTATTGTAATATTTTGATGAAGAACACTGGCTCTTTGGTTATGTCTTTATTTGAGACTTCATGATTAATCTAATTCAGATTTCTTACAACATCTTATTTTCCTATGATACTGAGAGAGTTCATGATTGATTGATTCACATGGATTGTTGTGACTATATTATGATGAATGTTTGATTATAATGTTGTTATGATTTCTTTCAGTTTCCTTCAAATTTGAATCGAAGAGGATCTTTTGTTTAATTTTTTCTTCCTTAGGATGTTGGAAGGCCTAATGTTCATGGTAGACCTCTACACTTTTCTCACCAAAGTATTCCTCCTACTCACCTTTACTCCAACTTACTGACTAAAGTTGATCCAAGAACTCAATTGCTTGTGCATACCAGTCCATATTTCTGAGGTAGAACGTTATTTTCATTGAGTCTTCTCTATTTAGCCTCTTAAAACTCATTTACATTTACTGTGTAAACTGATGGGTACTAGGCTTACCTTCTATCCAATCTGAGGGTGACTTATAGTGATAACATTTATGGCATCATTGTCGAGGAACGAATTGAAGACATTTCCCTGGGATAGAACGACAAAGAGCTTATGATTCTAAAGGTGCATTGGATATCAGAACCATTGAAGATTGCACTTGCACCTGGGGACTCCACTGTTTCGACTCCACATTTTTAGTTGTGGCTGCCTCTAGCACACCCGAAGCTAACCAAGAGAATTTTTCTCGAGAAGGATTTTAGCAGTTGCTTTCTCATCTTGAAAGTTCCCTGGGAGATTGACAATGATTAGATTTGGTCCTTGATGGTGAACAAAGACCAGACACAGTCAGACTGCATATCATTCACCTAGCGACTCCATGATTAAAGGATCCAGTGGCGACTCCACTGTTTTTAAATGGAAAGAATCTTGGCTCGGAGGTTTTCTCCTTTAAATTTCTCCTATGTTCCTTGTTTTCCAAATGTTGTTCCTACTATGGATGAATGGGGTGATTTTTTGCCCATATTTAGAGAGGGTAAAGAGGACAAACCTATAGAGCATCTCCGTGAGTTTCACGAACTCATGCATCAATGGGAGATACATCATGAGGATGTATTATTAAAGATGTTCATGTTCTCATTAGCAGGAGATGCTCGTGAATGGTATCACTCCTTACCCCCTACTAGCATCTTCTCCCTAGGAGAATTGTGTGCATCTTTCAATAGGCACCGTCAAAAGTTTTATTCTTCTAAGTTAATTTGTCATAATTGTTGTGAAGAATATAAATATTGCGTTCAACGTATGACTGTTTTAAATGAAAGTTGTGAGAATGAAAGTTGTGAGGATGAAAGCTATGGGGATGGAAGATGTGAGGATGAAGGCTGCGAGGAGGAAGAAGATGTCGTGGCTGAGTTGGTGTGGCTGGAGAGATCAATTTATACAAGGATAGATAAATTGAAGGCATATCTTATTCGCTGCTCTTTTGAAGAAATCCCAGAGGATTTTCCAGTCCTAAGAGAAAATGTTCTTGGCATCCCTACTCATGATGGTGAGGTTAAGGATTGCATAGCCATAGAGGTAGCATATTCTTCCCCTCATGCACATGTTGTATCATATTTAAATGAATAAATAGTCGTGTATTCAGATGAAGAGCAGTAGATCCCTGCATCATATTTTCGTGACTTGGGGAGAAGCTAGCCTGTGTATGACAGCTATGAATCATATTCTGAGATGGATATGAAGGATTTCCAGGAGCATGAAATAGAGCATTTTCCTTTATACATTAAGGAAAAACATTGTGTGGAAATCGGTCGTCCTGGGCCTACAAAATACCAAGATTAGAGCTTTCCCATGGTTCCTGTGTATGATGATTATGACTTTGATCCTTGGGAAAGCCATGAAGAAGAAGAGGAAGAGATAAAGGTGCAGTTTATATCCTGCCCAGAACTTGTAAGGGAGTACATGGAGTTGAATTTCCTTCATGTCTTGGAGCTACTTAGCTTTATCCTGACTTCAGCACTGGGAGGAGAGATGAAAAGCGTAATCATTTTGCTGTCACAGTTGCATTTTTTTTATTTGATCAGTGATAGAGTAAACAAGGTTGCAACTAGGGAGTTGCCTGAATGGCTATGGTGGAAGTTTGCTTTTACCTAGCACTTTGTAAAAATCAATTAGTCTAGGAATGTACATAAATAAGCTCCTCTTGAAGCCCATGTATTTTTCTTTTGTTTTTAGGATAGTGTGCTTGTTGGCCTTTAATCATCAGCAGGATGTTTTTTTTTAGCATGACTCCATAGCCTAATGCATAAGGTGACTGGAACTTCTTGTTCTTGGCAGATAACAGGGAACATGTCATTCCCTATGGAGCCAAATGTTATCACATATAGTTGTCAAAGGTAGGAGTTTGTCCAAGTTCGCGGCCTACACAAGAAGCGTCAAAGTGCAGTGTTCAGAGCAGTCTCGGAAAGCCCGAAGCACCAAAGTCCCAAAGAACCTGAAGGCCCGAAGTGGTCGAATTCCTAAAGCACCTGAAGCCCCAAACACCTAAAGCTCGAAGACCTGGAGTAAGTCTCAGTCGTCCAATTCAAAGGGACGCATGGGACCAGATCTGAGAAGTCACGGTTTCATGAATCAGAGGTTTTAGCATGGAGCACAAAGAAATTTTGCGAAGTGAGAAATCATGAAGTTTCCGAGAATTGGGCCCATGATCATAGCTCGTGATCATATGGAAAGTAGGGCAATAAAGAAGGGTAAGCACCTATTGATCGGCTAGAAACTGGGGTTTTTGAGGAAGAAATCGTGGTCGTCAAATTCAAAGCAAGACTAGTCGTCGACCTGAATAAGGTCACTTCGCAATTTTGGGCATCGATATATTTGGACTCAAGTGAAGTGGAGGCTCCCAAAAGACAAAATCCTGAAGCACCTTTGGATATGAGACCCAGGTCATGGCCCTAGGTCGCATGCAGGATGGAGCGATGGAGAGGAGCTGCGCCAAAGGCCGAAAGTGCCCGTATTGGTCACAGAAGAATATCTACATGGCCTCAAGGTACCGAGATTGACTCGAAGAAGTTGTGGGCACTGCTCGAAACATTCATGGGTGTCAGGCCGCATCCCGATCCTGATGAAGGTAGTTAATGGAAATGGGGGCGGTGGTTGAGAAGTCATCTCACCCCATAAATGGAAAGCATGGAAGAAATGGTCATGGAGGCAGACTGTCAGCCCAAAGTTCCCTTGTGGATGGATTTTCCTGCAAAACACATAACTGAGGCAAGCTCACATCTGACCTAAGAAAGCCTGCACAGTCTGACAAAGAAGGGACCGACTGAAAACTTTAAATGCAGTCATCTGATCACACTCCCAGTGGTTGCATCATTTATGAGTATATATAGGAAGTTTTAGTATTTTGTTAAGGTTGAATGGTTGAGCTAGGCTCCCTGCTATTGTAATATTTTGATGAAGAACACTTGTTCTCTGATTATGTCTTGATTTGAGACTTCTTGAATAATCCAAGTCAGCTTTATCACTCCATCTTATTCTCCTCTGATATTGAGAGAGTTCATGATTGACTAATTCACATGGATTTTTGTGATTGTATTATGATTGACTAATTCACATGGATTGTTTGATTATAATGATGTTATGGTTTCTTTCAATTTCCTTGAAATTTGAATCCAAGAGGAACTTGTGCTTAAGATTTTCTTCCTTCGGCTGCTGGAAGGACTGATGTTCACGACAAACCTCTACACTTTTCTCACCAAATTATTTCTTCTACTCACCTTTACTCTAACTTACTGACTGAATTTGATCCAAGACCTCAATTGCTTGTGCATACCAATCCAGATTTATGAGTTAGAGCGTTATTTTCATTGAGTCTTCTCCATTTGGCCTCTTAAAACTCATTTACATTTACTGTATAAACTGATGGGTATTGGGCTTACCTTCTATGAAATATGAGGGTAACTTCTAGTGCTAAAAAAACCCATTGGGAGAAGTACCTACCTTTGGTAGAGTTCACCTACAATAACAGTTTTCATAGTTCCATTGGAATGCTACCCTATGAAGATTTGAATGGAAGGCCATGCAAGACACCATTAAGTTGGGAAAGGTTAGAAGACTAAGTGACAGTTGGGACAAAATTGATTCAAGATATGAAGGAACAGGTGATTCATATTAGGCAATAACTAAAGGAAGCACAAGATAGATAAAAAAGTTATGATGATGCACATAAGACTGACCGAAGTTATAAAGTGGGAGATCAAGTTTTCATTTGTATCAGGCCTAATAAAAGGACCATTTAGTTTGGGAAGGGGACAAAGTTGTTGCTCGATTTATAGGTCTGTTCAAAATCCAAGACAGAATTGGACCCATTGCCTATCGTCTCATACTTCCACTCCACTTGCATAAAACTCATAATTTTGTTCATGTATTTGTTCTACATCATTATGTTGTTGACAAATCTCATAAACTGAATTGGAAGGAATTGTAGGTATCAGATGTGGGAACCCTCATGGTCAAACTATTACGCATATTGGACCGTAGGGTCTAAAATCTCAAGAATCATCTAGTACACCAAGTTAAGGTCTAGTGGGACAAGTATATCCCAGGATACGCTACTTGGGAGGATGCAGAGACCTTACGACAAGATAATCCCTCACTTTTTTTTACCACCTCGGGAATATCTTTCCCAAAGGTTGGGTGTATGTAATGCCACCTTTTGAATTAGATAGCTAGAATTACTTAATGCCTAATCATCTTTTATTTTCTATTAACTGTGAAACTATTAATGATACACTCAAAATTTTAAGACATATGGACCTATGTGGATGTCAATTCTATGAATGTTTATCATTATTTGAATTATGATGGATATTATGCAATCTATTTCTAACTTGAAAATTTTGACATTTAAAGTTGTTGGTACATGGATATCGAATTGAGAATATGATTAAATGTATTTACATGATGATAATGCATGGATATGTATCAGTTTGTGTTATAAACTAATATGCGGGTCAATGGGCTAAGAAATAGCGAAAGGATAATGATAATAAAATGGTTGATGTCATGAACATCGACCGAGAAATAGTATGGTATGAATCTTTGTATGTGAAATTATGTTGGTTCAAATGCATTGATATGATATGTGGAAAAGTGCATGTTTTTCAGGTGGCGAGATTGCCTGAAACTGAATATATGATGAAAAAATTCCCAGCAACACAATGCCATTGTATGGTCCATGGTAGGGTGTTGACCCTAGTTCTATTAGGAGGGGTGGAGGAATTTCCCACCATGTATCCTATGAAACCTAGAGTCATGGGAGGACAGTTTTATCTCACGCTACCCTAGACATGTGATGATGACTGCCAGTTGCCTGTAGGGGAAGCTTGGTCAAAAGAGTTGACACTTCCGCTTACAGGTTCTATATGGAGTTAGGTCAATATAGTTGATGCTCCAAGATAGTCCAACTAAGGAAGGATAGGGATGTAAGATGAAAGTAGGTTAGGGAGGAAGGATGACTAGAATTAGTTGAGAGTGTGTGGAGCTTTCGCCTTATAGTAGAATTTCTTGATTTACTCTTTTTGAAAAATATGTATATATGTATATTTATATTTGCTTAACTGAACTACAATTATCTAAGTGAATGTTTCTTGTGATAAATTATTATAATTGAGGTATTTTGCGAACATTTTAAATGGTTTACTATCCTTTATGAAATGAATGGTATTATTGATTGGATTGTGTTGGAGTTACTTCACACACACCTAGGATTTCTTTTTCCTAAGGTTTTTCCTTGTTTATTATTCATAACTAGTCATTATCCAGTCTCCTATATTTTAGGGGAGAATATTCCACATGGAGAATATTCTCTTTCAGTTGACACTTCAGTGTGACTAGTTGAGTTGAGTTTAGATGATGCATTGGTTGTGTCACCATGCAACATTGGGATCATCACCATGATAATTTGACCTTGCCTTGGTATCATCACTAGACTGGCACATTACCCTTGATTCCCTGAGTTAACTCCTCACTACTCTTTGTTCAGTCGGTTAACTGAATACTAGTTGACTAGTTAAGTCAACTAGGTGGTAGTTCACTCCCGTAACTGCCTGAGAGACTAGACTAGGTGGAAGTTCACTCCCATAACTATTGGTGCATGTACAACTCACTCTAGACTACCACTATGGCGCATTGGTTCTCTTCCAGTGCACATTCATAGAGTTATACAGAGTATATCATGTGTAAATTATTCATTATTCACAAGGACTAATGAGAATTCTTTCATTATTTATCTCTTTCTTCTTATTTCTCCTTTTCTCTCTAAAAATGTGTGTATTATTGTTTAGCTAGATATATTTTGTATATTTTCAACACATTTACATGGTATCAGATCCGATGGACTGCTAAGCAAAAGCTACACCAAAATGTTTTGCAGGTACAAAAGATTGAAGACAACAGAAAGATGGATTTCCAAAAAGAATTCATTCTTACACCTTACAACTATTTTGCATGGAAGGACAAAATAGCCATACATATTTGAACCAGAGGGTTGTACAAGCTAACCTTTAATATATATACATAACCAACATCATCCATAGAAAAATACAAGTACTTGAATCGCATGGATGAGGCACTCGGAACAATTTGCAGTCTTATTTCTCCCGATCTCATTTTTCACATATCTTCTTTTAAGAATCCCAATGAAGCCTAGACCAACTTGGAAGGGATCTTTGGAAATTAGGATGAGATGAGGGAACACATGGTGGATGTGGAGCTACTCACATTGGATCCAAAAAGCTTCGACAATATCCAAGATTTCTTTACAAAATTCAAGGATTTATTGTCGCAACTCAAAGCTTGTAGGGTTGATAAATCGAAGGAGGAGAAACAAATGGTTCTCACCATTCTCTCCAAGCTTGGTCCTGAATTATATGTATTTGTATCCACATTCCATTCTATCAGATTCACCTCTAGAGCCACCTGGAAGATTCCTTCCCTTGAGGACTTTATCGAAGCACTGACACAAGAGAAAACCAAGCTCATCAACATGGGAAAAATCAAAGGCCCAAAAGCGCATGCACTCACTATGAAATATGGCAGCCACAAATATCAGAAATATAAATATAAATATAAACGAAAATCTCATGCACATTTGAATAAGGAAGGGTGCACAAAACCCTTCACCGATGCCTCTGGATCCAAAGGGGCAAAGGGAAGAAAAAGGGAGAAATGAATGTACTGTCACAAAGGATTCCATTTGGAATCTGCATGTATGAAAAAAAAAATAGATATGATGTCTCAAATACTTTATCAAAACAACCTTGGAGATCGCATCCCCGAGGGTGCCAAGAAGAAAAAGCCAGAAGATCCAAATTCCAAGAAAGGAAATTCTAGCCATGCCTTGATTGCCATCAACTCCTCTCTCGATGCTTGGATCGTAGATTCAAGAGAATCACATCACATGGTTACCTCAAAAGAAGTATATTCTTCTTTGGATGCATGCAAAGGTCCTTCCATTCTGATGGGGCAAAACTCTTCTGTCGAAGTCACTGGCAAAGGAAGGATTGAACTCACAAACGGAAGCTTCGAGAATGTGTTGCACGTTCCCAAACTTTTTGTCAACCTTCTCTCTGTGTATCAGATGACCAATTCTGGCACTAGAAAGAAATTCATATTCACACCAAATTCCGTGAACATATACAACATGCAAACCAACTCTAGGGTTGCTACCAGTGAGGTAAATCATCGGTCTAGATTGTATACTTTTTCTAAATTCATTGAACCTGATTCTGCTTTACTGCTTGCTCATGCTGATGAAAGTAGTAGGATATGGCATGAAAGGTTTGGACATTTGAATTTCAGATGCATGCAACATCTTAGCAAGAAAATATTGGTTTATGGTCTACCAGAAATCCATTTCTCCAAGGGAGTGTGTGAGGGACGTGTTCTCAGGAAACACCCTCAAGAAAAATTCAACAAGGGAAAGTCTCAGAGAGCCTCCCCACCTTTAGATCTGATCCATAGTGACCTCATGGGTCCTTTTCCACATCCATCGATCAGAAAAGAGAGGTTTGTTCTCATTTTTTTTTATGATTTCTCACGTCTTACATGGATCTACTTTCTC
Organism: Picea mariana; assembly: GCA_032191745.1. NCBI lineage: Eukaryota > Viridiplantae > Streptophyta > Pinopsida > Pinales > Pinaceae > Picea > Picea mariana. Next base: position 47,856 of record JASDQU010737051.1, on the reverse strand, counting down.
AAGAAAAAATTTGAGGTCTTTCAACACCTCAAAGATTTCAAAGCCCTGGTTGAGACACAGTTCGGAAAGAAGATGAAAGTCCTCTGAACTGATAATGGGGGAGAGTATGTAAATCATGAGATCCATAATATTTTCCATGAGGCATGGATTCAATTGAAGCATGTTGGCACAGGGGCAAACCCACGGTTAATCTCTAAAAGCGCACCAATAAGCCCTAACTATTGTCCCTTTCGGAAACACCTGTGAAGCAGATGCAGCCTCACCCGAAGTAGCTATAGGGGGTTGCAGGACACAGGTGTCTACAACCAGAGGAAATGCAGAGTGGATTCATAGCAACAACACAAAGTCACGTAGTGATTCTTTATCTTCCTTAAACCTACTGTACAAGTTATATTTCAGATCTAACACAATATCACAATAGCAGCATATCAAATGATAGAGACACAACATCAATCACACATAACACAAGATGTACGTGGTTCACCCTCTCCCTAGGGATACGTCCACATAACTGTGCTTTATGATATATTAAGATGGAATCATACAGTTCATATCTACACTCTTAGCTAGCAGATCTTCTCTTCTTCTCTCTCTTTCTCTCCCCCCCTACGAACCCAGCTGCAGGATTGATCTTTGCACAAAGCCGAAGGTCTTACAACACAAACTACTCTCACAATACAATAGTTCTCTCTCAATAGCAATCTCTTCTCATCGCATGATCTCTTATATCTATATTACTCTCACCTATCCCAGGTCCTCTTGACCTTTATTTATACATTACAATAGCTCGTCTACAACTTTAGGCCGAAACCTAGGTGTTCAAAACCCTAAATACCAAAACCTTAGGTGTCTAAAACCCTAGGACAATTTGACCCACGTTTTCAGGGCTTTGCCAGTCTGTCTTTCCTTCCTTCACGCATGGTGCTTCAAATCATCTATTGACATATTATTTCACTCACTGAGTTTTCTATGATCCATATTCCTTTATGATCTTTCATCCTCAATATCTTAGTCCAATGGCTTGCTTTCTCTTACTTCGCTCCATCTTTTCTACTCTTCTGCTCACTTCGACCTAGTATCAGTCACTATGTCTTCCATGTAGTTCACATTTTTCCTTTTCATTCTTAGTGTTCGCTTGCTTCCATAAACAAAGGCCAACAGGCCCCCAACACTCACCTATGACTCATCCTGAGGCACTTCAGATCTAAACTTTCTATTTCCACTTCGACTTCGGACTCTGCAGGGCAGCCTGTGCTTTCTTCTCTGTCCCTCCCTTCTATGTGCATACTGTCTTTTCTGTGTCTGGTACCCAGTTTCAACTGCACCTGGTACCTAGACCCTTTTCCTTATGATTTTACTAAGATCTACGAGGCATCTGGTTGTCATAATACAATTTCAACCGGCTTCCATTCACCAAACCTGCCTTCCATTCTCCAATCAAAGTCTTCAACTACGCATCTCCTCCTTCTGTAACATAGGCAACCTCATATGGCCCAAGCCAATGCGTCCTGAACTTCCCTGGATGCCTCATGAACTTACTGTCACATACCAATACCATATCTCCTTGCTTTAAATCTTTCTTCTTGATGTGTCTATCATGGTAGGCCTTTTGTCTTTCTTTCTAAACCTACTAGTGAAATCCTGCAATAGGTTTGTCTTCTTCCAGTTCGACCAACTGCGCAAGCCTCTCTTACACAATGCCAGTGTCATCCATATCTGTAAAGGTTGCAATTCTCATACTAGGAACCAAATATTCCATGGGTATAATTGCTTCTAGACCATAGACCAATTTAAAGGGGGTCTGCACGGTCAGTTTCTTGCAAGTGGTTCTATAGTCCCATAATACTACTGGTACTCTCAAATCCCAGGCATCCCTGTTCACACTGCATATCTTCATCAATGTTGTCTCCAAGATATTATTGAATGTTTCAACTGTCCCATTTTCTTGTGGATGATAGGGCATGCTCTTTTGATGGTGAACTTCAAATTCCTGAGATAATGCTTCAATAGTCTTGTTGATAAAATGTGTATTGATCACTCATAAGGATCTTTTGGCATTCAAACCTGGTTATGATATCATCATATATGAAGCACCCAGTTGTAGTTGCACTACAGTCCTTAACTTCTCTTGCTTCTGCCCATCTAGTCAAATGCTATGTCACAGTGATTATGTATCTAGCTCTTGTGTGCTTTCCTAGTGGGTTGATAAGTCCCAAGAAGTCAATGGCCCATTTCTCAAATGCATGTAAAGTCAGCTGAGGCACTAAAGGCATCTCATCTCTTCTCGATGGCTTCCCAACTCTTTGGCATACATCAATGGCCTTATAGTATTCCTTAGCATCTTTGTGTAGAGTAGGCCACCAAAGGCCAGCCCTAAGAATATTCTGCGATGTTGCTTTCCCTGCACAGTGTACTCCTATGATTCCTTCATGTGATTCTGCAAGGATCAATGGTCTCTATACTTCCATAACACACCTCCTCAATATCTCATCATGTCCCATCTTCTATAGATGTCCAGCTATAAGTGAAAAATCTGCAGCGCACACTACCAACTGTTTCTTTTGAATAATTGTATATTCACTAGGTGTCATTCATGTTGACAAGAACTGCACTATCTCCAAGAAGTGATCATCAACCTTCATGATGGCCAGCAACTGTGCATCTAGAAGTGTATCCTCCAAACTAGTAGGATCTTCTCCATGTTCCAACCTCGACAAGTGGTCAGGACCTTTGTTCATTCTTCTTGGCTTAACCACAATCTTGAAATCATACTCCTGAAATAACATAAGCCATTTGCATATTCTCCCCCTCAATATTGGCTTGTTGACTAGGTATTTCAGTGTGGAGTGATTAGTAAACATTTTAAAGTGTCCTCCCAACAAGTAGTGGGGAAATTTTTGCAGTGCATACACCATGGCTAATCCTTCTCGCTCCATGTTGATGTAATTAATCTCAGTTGTTGATAACTTCCTGCTAGCAAAGGCTAACGGGTGGTCAATGTCTCCAGCTCTCGGTTGTGCTAACACTACTCCTAATGCAATAGAAGATGCATCAACATGCACATGAAATTCCTTACTCCAATCTGGGAAAACCAGAATGGGCGTAGTAACCATTTTCTATTTCACTGTGTCGAAGCTCTGTTGGCATTCTTTTGTCTAATGAAACTGACAATCCTTCTTTAAACTCTTCTCCATGGGTGTTGTGATATGTGCATAGCCCTTAATGAACTTCTTGTAGTATCTAGTATGTCCCAGCGCAATGCGCATCTGTTTGACTGAAGTATGAGGGTTAGATCAACTATAATGGCAATCTTGGATGGATCTACCAGCAATCCCTTCTTACACATAATATGGCCCAGCAGCACTCTGAAGGGTGAAAAGAAGATGCACTTATTCAGGTTCAAGGAAATCTAACATTGCTTGCACTTATCCAACATTAGTCTTAAACATTCAATATGATTTTGCAAAATGCTGAAAACAATCCAATCATCAAAGTATGCTTCCATGAATTTATGTAAAACCTCCTTAAACGCTTCAACCACCACCCTAGAAAAGATGGTTGGTGCATTCCTCAATCCAAATGGAATAATTGTATACTAGTAGGATCCCCATTCTGTTGCAAATGTGGTCTTATGGTGAACTTCCTTGGCAATCCAGATCTGATGGTATCCTGAAAATCCATCTGTAAAAGAATATACCTCCTGTCCTCCTACATTGTCTAACACTTTGTCAGTGAATGGTGTATGGAATGGGTCATGCAAACATGCATCATTCAGCTTCCTAAGATCCAAATAGATCTTGATTTCTCATGTATTCTTATCTTTTACCACCATAGGGCTAATCCACTTTGACTCTTCAACAGGTTCTATAATTCCTCCTTCCAGCATTCTGTCAAGCTCAATCTTCACTTTCTCCTTATATTTAGGGTTCAATCTGTAGGGTCTCTGTTTGACTGGACTTGCATCTAGTTTCAAATGGATCCTCATTTCTCCCATGGGTCCTTTAATGCCCTTCATATTAGTGAACTTGGTTGGAAACAAGTCCTGATATTCATGTAGTAACTTTGTGATCTTGTCATTGGTGGTGGCATCCCAATAATATCCAACATTTGCAAGTTTTTGTGTTTGTTTTGTTCCAATGTTGACTTTTTTTATTTTGATTGGTTTTCCAACAAAAGGTAGTTCGACTCCTGGTTCTTCTACATATTTTTAGCCTTCTGTTTCTGCGATTTTCACATTCCTAGGATCATCATCTTTAGTAGAATTGATATTGTAATAGCCTTGCAACTTCTGAAGAGGTGCAGTCCATTCATCCTAGTCTTGATCCAAAGGGAGGCTAGGTGCCTCCTCGAACACTTTCTGTCTTACAACCTGTAATGATTGATATACTGTAGGATATTGGCTTTCAAACAAAAAGGTAGTTACAAAGTTCTGGCTCATACCATCCCAATCTGCAGTGATGAGGCGCAGTTTTGCTTGAAGATACCAGTTGATGGGATTTGTGTCCAGTGTGTTAATGAAATTGTGTACCCATTGTTCTTGAGGAATGTTGCTCCAGACTTCCTCACAACTTCGCACATGGTCCTTCGAACAACTTCGACCTATGTACCTAACTTCACATCCTTCTACTTACTCTGAAAATTGCATTGTCATCAAAGTGCGACATTGTACCCAGTCTATAATATTGTTTTTGTCTGTCCCCTACCATCTTGTTGGAGTTGATTTTAGGGCCTCATCCATGGCCGACAGTATTTTTTGTGTTGGTACAATTTATTCAAAATTCACTAAGAATTATTCTAAGTGATTTAGACCATCAAAGGTGGGCAAGTTACTTACTATTGTGCCGATCCAACGAACTTCTCTAGTTAATAAAGCACATTTCCTTGTAGATACTTCATACATTTTGTTTTTTCAATCCTCCAGTGCTTCTTATCAATCTAATGAGCATGCGTTGTCACTTCGCTAGCTCAAATTCCCATCTGTTGTGGGATTAATGTAATCCTGTTGTCTGGCTGTTAATTTGTATATGTTTTCTAGTTCATATGCGTAGCCTTCCTCTCTGATGGGTTCTATGTATCTCTGACCTTCATTGGAATCCAAAGGTGCAATGAACCTAAGGCCATCTCCTTCAAAATTCATTCTTCTTTTCTTTAAATCAACCACAATGGAATTATTGAAAGCCCAATCAATTCCTAACAGTGCAGGGTAAGGACAACTATCATCAACTATCTCAATCACCTCGAAGTCTGCAAATGTCCTTATTCCATCAATGTCCATAAGGACACGCTCCAGTCTTCCAAAGGGGATTATAGCTTGTTGATTAGACATCCTAAGCTTGACAGAGGAATACATCAACTTAGTTTTTCCCATCAGTGCCCAGGTCTGCTTCGTCATGACATTGACCTTCGACCCTAAGTCTAGGACCACATAGTCTATATCGTACTCTTTGATCTGAGAATTAAGGTGTAGTTCTTTATTTGTCCTTCTCTTCTTGGATAGTTAATGTATTGCTTTATTCAACAAAGGATCTACCCTTCCTATCTCATATTTTCTTACCAAATTTTGTAGTTCTTGTACGGATTTTTCATCTTTAATCAACTCAATAAACATATACAAGAAACTGACAAGTTTACTCACCTCTTTTCCATATCCAGGCGAAGTAGACTAATCAAATGCCAAAGGCATTCCACATTCTCTTACTTATGGTCGAACCTTTGATGAAGAAGCCTGATCTCTTCCAAATTCCTTTCTTTCTTCCTCAAATATCTGCTTCTCTTTCCTTCGGTCAAACTCTTGTGTCTTCTCTACAGCTTTCCTGACTCCTAATTCTTTTGTAGTCTTTCCTTGGATCACTCTGTCTTCTCCTGTAATAGTGCCTAATCTAGTGATAACAATGACTCTGGGATCTGCTCCATAGGTTCTGCTTTGATTAGTTGTATTTGTTGGTTTCCTCCTTGTCTTTTCTGAAGTTTAGCCAACAATGTTGGACATTCCTCAATAACATGCTCGAATGAGTTGCAGTAGCTACAAGTGGTACAAGGGTTCTAACAGTCCATTGCCAAGTGTCCTGGTTGTGTGCAATTATAACAGATGATCTGTCCTCGACCTCGACCCATACCTCCTCCTC
>JASDQU010737051.1:11904-24392 GCA_032191745.1 Picea mariana | reverse complement strand
TGAAATGCTAGAAATAACAGAATGACAGTAAAATATCCAGCATAATATTCACAATACACAGAAATGATATACGCAATAGCAACAGAAATAGCACTTTGATTCAGATAGCAATGTTCACAGGCCTCTTCGAGGGGGCAACCTCCAGTAGAGTAGCGCTCTGTTACAATAATCTCCAAGCTAGGGTTTTCATACCCTCGACCCTTATTTATACTAAATGTGTCTATTAAGAGAAGCATCTAGAGGAAGATCCTTCTAGAAGCAGAAGCTTCTATTAGGTCTTCTTAGATCTGCCTTATTCTATTTTATTGAAAGGTCTTATTAATATTGACCTTTATTACATCTGAATACATTGATCTACCTATGTGCGGGTTAGGACCTTAACATGCCCGCCCCCTTAAAAATAGCCTTGTACTCAAGGCTTGAGATGTGGAAACTGCTGCAGAATGGTAGCTGGTTCCCAAGTGGCATCGGTTGGAGTCATATCTTTCCACTGTACTAGCACTTCCTTGATGGTTCGCTGACGCAGGCGACGCTCCCGCTAGTCCAAAACTGNTACATCCGCCTTATTCTATTTTATTGAAAGGTCTTATTAATATTGACATTTATTACATCCGAATACATTGATCTACCTATGTGCAGGTTAGGACCTTAACAAACAGAGTTTCAAGAGATTCTACACTTTGTCACTGTCTAATTCCGTTTTCTTCATGTATTATTGTTTCTGAAGTTTTCATCACTGTGCTTTCTTCCTTACTCATTATTTCAGCTTGTAATGGTTACAATTCAGTACAACCTCTGTTGTAGCTATTTGAAGCATCCCTTAATGTGCAATTTTTCCTCTGTTTTGCCGTGAGTGAAACAAGATATGTGCTTTAATCGTTTTGCCTCATTTACAAGTTTTATTTGTGCGCAGCCTTTCCTTTGTCTTTCAGCGAGACAAGACCTACGTTCAGATATTTGAAGTTTCAGTGTTATTTCTTCTATTGAAAGAAAGACCAGATGCTTGTCTTTTTCTTTCAGTTTTTTTCATCCCTATTTGTTATCCATCCTCATGATATTTTAAAATGAATTAGACAAACGAGGTCATGCCTTTTGTTTCTGATCTATAAATGAGTGGAATGACTATTTTGGACATGGTTCTAGAAGCCTCCTATGACTGACCGATCAACAAGATTTATTTCTTTTAAAAATGTGCTAAGACTTGGCTCTTTCACAGCCTAGAGTCAACTCTTGCGACAACAATAGTTAAGGGAGAGAAAGACAAACTAGATGAATCATACAAAGTTCTCCTTAGAGCACTTTGTTGGGTACATAACACAACATTCCTTCTTCTTATTTCAGCAATAGGATTAATTTTAGGTGATAAGCCTCTTCTCCTAGAAACATGTCAGTCTAAGGACATGAAAAGAGGGACAAAGCTAAAGGAACAAGGAGGTTATTGTTGATTTCTAAGTTGTCTATGTCTATCTTCCCAACATTCTTGGGCACTAATGTCTTGCTTAATTGTTTCCCATGAATGATTAAGCTCAGCCCGAGTATTGGCAGTGTCTAAAATGGTGTTAAACAAATTCAAAGCAATGTTGGTCTGATCTTGAAGAACGGGCTCAATATTGGGCTACCTTGCAACAGTTACATTCATTAAGAAATAAAATAGTCAAAGAATCAATATCATAAAAATAGATGTATTCGATGATAATCGAGCATAAAAAAAACAACCAGAGAGATATTGAATATCTCCCCAGTATGGTCGCCAAATAAATGTTGAGGAAAAGATATGAAATGATCTGACTCAAGCATTTTCAGATCTTGCTTGGCTAAATCAAGATAGACGGGAATATAACCATATGTTTATAGCCATAAAAAAATGTTATCCTAATTCACAAGTATTGTTTACAAGTGCTTAGGTTGGTTTTTTTATAAATAAAAGCTTGCTGAAAAAATCATTATTTATGTGATTTTCTGAACATAACAGATGCTAAAATAAATACAAAGACAAAATTAAAGACACCAAGTCAATAATCAAAATAGATGAGACATAAAGAAATCATTTATTTCATTCCAATTCATCAAAGAATCGTTCTCTTTACAAAATTTCCTGAGGAATTTTTGGACCAAAGTCAAACTTAGATGTCCCCGATGAAACATACAAAAGGACTTCTGACGGAAAGTAAAAAAACTGAACTTTAAAAGATGGATCATCTTGCCACAAATTGTTTCCCACTCGACTCTCTGAAAAACAAGTGTCTGAATTATGTAATTCAACCCTGAATCTCGATGTCTACAATAGGACCCTTAGTATGCTTCTCCTTCTATTCTCCTCTCGTTCCTCCATTTCCTTTTTCCTTTAAGAAAATTAGAATTGGTTGAAGTAGTTGAACTACTTCCTTAGTTAAGTTAACTAAAACTCAACCAACTTTTTAGTTGAGGAAAAGTAATAAATCGTAATAAGGGTTGTTAAATGAATAATAACTAATAGGTGGGACTCCTTTTGACTCCCATCCACATATTCATATTTGACAATTTATCTCAATGATAATTGAAATTATTTCCAAAAATATATTACCCATATATCCAAAAAATAGTGTGTTGTCCAAAATTTCAGAAATCAATTGTTCTCAACAATTAATAGATAAAAAAAACTCAAAATCCATATTTTCCACTCTAGGAGGCAATCTTTCCCTTATTGTTGTTGTCACATTTTGACCTCTCTGAATTTGCCTTAGGATGTGTGGAGCCTTTAGGCTTAATCTCACTGATCACATGAGAGCAATCATCTCTTAGATGCATGTGGGAGGACATAGATTTATCAGAGTCATTTGAGGGTGAGGAAGGGGCAGCAGTGGATTTTCCTTTGTCAGGAGCATGGTGGGCCTTGATTTTCAACCTTTTGCTTACATGGGAAGACTGAACTGGTGAGTGGACAAGGGCAGCTTGGACAATTTGATTAATAGGTGGGGGAGAAGGTAAAGACAAGTTAGGCCAACCATGATGTTGGGAGACTGTCAAGTGGACAATCTCTTGCCATCCGTCGTTTTCGAAGACTTCAGGTTGCAGTGAGACATGAGGAGGCACTGGGATACCAGGGACTTGTGGGGCTTGGAAGGGAGGTCTTTCAGGCCTAGGTTGGACCACTCATTGCCCAATCCAGTTAAAAAATCCATCTTGAAATAGTTGGCATAACTCTTGCGAGTCTACATCAAAGTGTATAGAGAATCTTGGCCTTCTAGGGCCCCTGTTCCAATTTTCCCTTCCTCTGTTACCCCAGCCATGGCTACCTCTACTGAAAAATCTTATTCATGTATGCATAATTGATTAGAAAATAGTTTCTTTAACAACCATACATTACAACTCTTTTAAAATATAAAATAAAATTTGGCTCAACAACATATCAGACTCATGCAATCCAATCCATACAAATTGTTTAATAGTTGTCAATGAGCAGAGGGTGAAAAAAGGTTATGGGATATGTGAGGGGTTGTATTGAGCGAAAAATGTTAAAATGGGGGGGGGGGGGATATCATGATTACTGCTCACAGACAACAAACAATCAATTGTATCATAAACCAAAAGAATATATCACTGTAATTCATCCATTTTATCCCTTAACTATCATATACAAAACTTATCTTAACTATAATTGAATTTTAGGAACATGGAGTGGATAGTGAATATGGGAAGGCGAGGGGATTTGTAATTAGTGAAAAGTGAAATAATGCTAGGGGAAAAAGTGGATACTGTTCAAAAAATCAATTAAGTAATCCATAAAAATAGTTATGTATTCAATACAATTATTCCAGCATCAAGTAAACAATTATTGTGGTCAATTAAACCATTATTGTGTGTTAAAAATTGCTCATTTTCCCACCTTTAATTTCCTTAAAAAATTTCAATTAACACAAAATTTAATCATACTCAGAATCGTCATGACTTTCTCCAATATTATTTAAAATAATTATGTTTCCTTTCATTTACTTCCCTTTCACATTTAAACAAAATCCAATGAACACACATTCATACTGCTTCAACTCTGCTCGACATAAAAAAACATTATCCACTGCCCATAAATTAATTTCTAATATAGACACAGGTCTTTCCTGAGTTGGACAGACTCTTTCAAACTAGCCCAATTCCATTTCTTTGATAAATTTAACAATTAAATTTGCAATGAAACCATACTACCAAAACCTTGTGCTCATATTTGATGGTGCAATAAAACAAAATGATGCACAATGTCTATAAATTATACACAATAGACATCTAGGCCACAATTATCGATACTTCAAATCGCAATAATCCCGATCAAGAAATTTAAGCACACAGCAACAGCAACCATCAGTTCAATTTATACCACGTTGTAGGAAACATACAGATCAACTCATAAAGAAAAGAAGGATCTTTGTGACTGTACATATCCGATTACTCCCAATCAACCATTCATAACAATGTTGAGTTATCAATCCAACTAGTACAACAAAAGGAGGCAGGGACTGTATGCCCATTATCATTTCCAATTACAACTCTCTAATCAACCCGGTCAACAAAGCCAAGCCAATAATCAAAAACCATTGTCAATACTACTCAACAAACTTATGACAGTAAACAAGATAATTGACAGAGTGTGACTATTGAGTTTATAAAAAATGGGCTCTGTAACTAATGACAAAATAAACAAGGGTCCGTTCGGTGGAACCAAACCCAGGGAGACCGGAGGTCAGCCATATCAACAGTAGGTGGGAGCCTTCAAGACAAGCACGGTGGAACCATAAGCCTTACAAACCTTAGCTTGTGAGACAGGGTGACAATTTGACACCAGGTAGGGTAGACCATAATGCAGAGGAGAAGAGATTTCTCACTGGCTAGTAACCAACACCAAGAACGCGTGGAGGCATAACCCTCGTGGTTTTTCCCAAAAATCGAATAATGTCAATAGAAATGCAGAGCCCAGGTAATACCAACCAACCCTAAAGCAAGCTTCTTGACATAATATCCACCCATAACCAACTTTGTGGATACCAATAACGTATAATGAGCTCAGGACCAGGTGGAAAAATTATATGCAGTGACCAAAAGGTGGTTCAAATCATACACAACAACCCCGTAACACCAAATACAACCGAGTGTGGTTATAATGACTGTGATGAGACATCCAGAAAGGCCAAATAGAATGAAACCCTCCAATAAAAACCCATAAAGACAACAGAGAGCCATCATGGCTTCCACCACACAAAACAGTCAATGAAATCGCGACTTCAACCATCAATTTTTCCATTGCAACGAATAACAAAAACAACCGTTCCAGAGAAAACACAACGAGTTTACATAGTTTCTAGCCTCAAGAAAACACATACTAATACATCACCAAGACAACATTCATTTCATATAAAAAGCGAATTCATGGATGGCGAAAAAAACATACATGTAACCAAATGGCCTTAAAAATGTGACCTTGGTCAAGCAGTTCCTTCTGCGCCTAATTCTCGGAGTTTAACCACAGCAAAAATCAAATGAACAATAACCAAGCTAGGGTGACATCTAGTGGGAGAAGTATGGAGTGACGTGTATTTACTACACATCGCTTCCATCCTCCACTCATTCAATTATGTAGTACACGACAACCAACCAAACATTAATCCATGTCATTAATCCATGCATCGAAAATTGCATACATTGCTTGCCAATTGCGCCACCCGATCCATATTAACCATTTCCAAAACCCATACTATAACATATATCACATGCGCCTCATATAACTCAATAAAAATTGTATAGCCACTAACATTGCTAGTTAGGACTAACATCAATTTCTTTTAACTTCAGTTGCATATAGTATAGCATAGTTTAGTTCCTTCTTCTTGGATTTTTTCCATATTGCTCTTGTCTCTTGTTAAAACTAATCATGTGTCTTGTGCAGGTATAACAGGTCATGAATCATGGCTACAATAGAAATGTAATAACAATGAACATAAGCCATTCATAACATGTAATTTAGAGCTTAGAGTAAGGAAATAAACACATAAAATCCAGTATCCATTTTTCATCATGTCGCAAACAAAATCAATACTTCATCACCAATCATGTAGAACCCTGTAAGAAGTGTTGAACAACAACATAAATGTGTAATAAGGCTATATTTGATCCTCCAATCTATAAGGGGGTCCCACCTACTAGTATTATATATTATTGGCATAGTTTTAAATAATAGGCTTAGCAATACTTTGCAAACGAAATCCTCGTTGTGATTTTTATTGTCAACACCTTCCTTTTCGACCCGAATAATACACCAAGAATATAATTATGTTGTGTTCATTAGTGTTGTAAAAAATGTTGCAGTCTAAACATTATTTAGAAGTAGGAAGTTCATTGGATATTTATGTGGTACATAGCCTTTCCATAACCAACCATATCATGGTCTCATACATGACTAGCTTTACTAACATCCATTCCTATAACAGGGTCATCCCCTTTAGTGCTTTAGTTATTAGCTCATAACCAACAAATCCATAATATGCTATTACATCACATGTATGCATTCAAATCCAAACAACTTTTATAATTAGTACAACCCTCCAACCTTTACCACACCTAGTGGTATCTTACTTCCATTAATGCATTCAAATTATGCAATAATGTAATTTTATAGAATAAACTATGGCTAGGGAAATTCTTACCTAAATTCCCCTTCAACAATTATGCAATATAAATACATAAAATTCATATATGCATAGTTTCCATTAAATAAATTTAATGCTTCCTGGCTAGTTGTTATTAGTAGGAGCTTCCTTCATATGGATGTCTTCCATATGTAGCAACCTTATCAACAACACATGCAACCATGCAATAATTATTTCTTTCCTAGAACAAAACCATCATTAGCAACTTCCATAATTGTATATATAACAATAGACTACTTCTAGTCATCATCATGTCATATAGATATTAACAAATCTACATTCATTACAACATATCTATATGCACTAATATTGCATCACTAGCATTCTCATAAATACATACGCATTCCATTTTCATGTGTTATGTATGGTTGTCCAACAAGACATAACATAATTGTTGCTACAGTAATTGCAACAACCTCTTTCTTCATGTACCATTTTTCCTTGTTGAAATCATTGTACATGTTTGGTTATGTCCTTAGTACTTTTCCAACCCAATCACTCTTGGCTACTTTTACATTTCCAGCCAAATACTAGGCTAACTTGAATCTTCAACATTCACCCATTACCCAGATCCCTTTGGTCCAACTCATACATGACTAAATTACATTCCATCCATGTGCTTTGATTAACTTTGGATATTTAACACCAATTTCTTTATTGGACTAAACTTTTTCATCATTTTCTTAACTGAACACATCATCTCTTGTAGTTTCTTGAACCATTACTTTCTCCTTTCCTGACCCGTCGGGTTTCAACTTGACTTGTATAGTCAATTTCCAACATGTCATAATGATGCACATATGTATTTTTCTCCAGCTGCATGGAATTAACTAAAAGTAATTAACATTGCTTTTAATTGTCATCATAATTTTCAGTGATACTTCCAACCCCTCGAATGTCACCCATGGTTCTTTTCCTCTTAAGATGGATTCCTTTTTTTCAGGTACCATCTCTTTTGCATTCTATACCAAGCATAGAATTTTTCCTCTTCATGGTTCCTCAATAATATCCCTTTAGGAAATCACATCCATGCCCGATTCTCTTTGACTTGTCATCCCATTATACCTTGGCAATGCACTCAGAACCTTTGGAATGTATTCAACATCCCTCTTCATTGTTGTCACGGTTCTTTGAGTGCTACAATAGACTCAAATAACTTGGAATTCTCCTAGTGGTACCATTTTCCATTATATTTCAGTTTCTCTTGAAATTTATCAAATTTTGGAATATACTATGGGGTTAAGTAATTCCTTCCCATAAGTGTGGTTACATACCTACAGAACCAATATCCACATAGTGTATTGATTTATACATTTGCTGGCACTTTTAGCATACATGTTTTTCATTACTTCACCCCTAAAGTTCTAACATTCACACCATGCTTCCATTGCACTACTCTGATGACAATCATGGAGGTGTTATCTCCAAAACTATAGGACTGATCCTTGGAAATGTTACATCTTATTTCCATGTATACACTATGTCTTTCTTTATCAGAATACTAGCATCCTGATATATCAATTTGAATAGGACAGATCTTCCCACAACGTACCTCATTGTCTTAACATTGGCTTGTGTTAGAGGGAATAATATTTCACTACTTCCTCCACTTAGATGATATTCTTTTCACCTTAATTCCACTAAGCACCTTGATTTGTAGGAGTGGATATCTTGTAGTGGATTCTCAAGCCTTCATGGTTGGACCTAGACTCATACCTTAACATTCTTCAATCTTGAGCTTTGATCATCTTGTGAAATATTATTTTCCTATCACTCTTTCCTTGAGCACCTTTACTTATCTTTAACCAAATTTCAACCTTCTCACATGTTATGAAAACAATCTTTCTACACTTCCATGGTCTTAGCTTCATGCATACCCACTACTCCATATTTATCATGAAACATGGATGATCTCTTTATTATTAAACATACCCAATTGGTACGCATATTTGTCATCTTGAATTCTTTTCCAAATCATAGTTCCATTGAAAGTATTCTGTTTTACTCACTGAGAATAGTAATCTTCAACTGGTAGCTTCTTCAAGCAATCATTCCACAATTTGAAGAACTGGCCCTGCCTTGCTCCTCATACCTGAATATACCACTTTGTTAAATACAATTTGTTATGTTTTATCATCAAACTTAATCTCTTCTCGCAACACATTTACTATATAAGATAAAAATTCTAAAAATTTTGGTTAAAGCAAGCATACAACCACAATATACAATTATGGTAACATATGCACATGTTTGCTCCTTTTTATGGTCACTAGAATTATTCTTTCTAACTTCTTGTTAATATTGTTGCTCGTCTCACAATTATAGGTGACTAAATGGACTCCTTTGTCCAATACCTTTCCAATGATTTCTTTCTTGCTCAATTCTGAGTTTTGAGCAGAAAGTTATAGTCATTTGAATATTACCCATTAATTCTTTTTATTCACCTTTCAACCGTTCGCAATGCCTATGTATATTTGCATATGTTCATATGTTCATTTAGAAATTTGATAGGATCTCAATTGGGTTCCTTCATAATCCTACTTTGAATATTCTGGCCAAGTTTCACCCTCATCTGAGCTCCAGTCATTTGAATATTACCCATTAATTCCTTCTATTCACCTTTCAACCATGTGAAATGCCTATGTATATTTTCATATGTTCATTTATAAATTTGATAGGATCTCAATTGGGTTCCTTCATAATCATACTTTGAATATTCTGGCCAAGTTTCACCTTCATCTGAGCTCCAGGCTGCTAAATACATACTACTGAAGTTTCATGCCAATTAGTACTTTTGACCCTAAATGCTACAGGTACCTTCTACCTCCTCTTGTGCATTTTTATGTGCCCATATTTCTAATTTAACTTCATGAATGAAGTTATAGTATTTGGAAGTTAACTGGGTTTTCAAATTTACCCTCCATTTTTTGGGTTGTAACTTCCTCATAAAAGCTTCGTTTGACGAATGGTTTACACCGATAGAAATATATCTTCGGGATCTTTCATTTGAAATATAGAGACAGAGTGTACCTTGGTACATTCTATTATTGTGGCTTTTGAGTAGCTAAAAACACTATTTAGGACCTAAAAAATGCCCTGCAAAAAGTTGACTTGCAAAACACCGAAATTTACCAGAAATTTATATTAATTTCCACTAATTTTAGCCACCTTATGCTAATGGGGATGATGACGTCGAGTCCACCTGGAACCTCCATAGATATTCCATGTCATATCCCTTGCACGCTTGGCCCTGCCTGTCAACTCCCGTTACCTCCCTTACCTCCTCATTTATTCATTGGTGTGCACACTTTATTTTTCGAGCCCCCCATAGTCCATAGTTGTCCATGTGATACCCTTTTATTGGGTCGTGGGGATGGATGGGCCCTAGACCACACCCATATACCTTGGCGCTTTGTTTTTCATGCCATTATGATCCAACGATCATTTCTTGACGAGCATCGACAGGAACGATGATCCACATCACATTTTGTCCCCCCCCTGCCCAACCAAACTTTAACACAGCTCGGGGATGGGCTGAAAGATATAACCACGGTTAGGGTCAAGCCGACATGTCTCACATCCATGCATTTCGTCCCTCCCTACCTTGGTTTAGTATAACCCCACTCAGCCCCCCTGAAATCAACGTTGGGTTGACGTGTTTCCTACGCTTGGGGTTCCATCGGGTAGGATAACACCGCCTCTGTGGCACCAGTTCTCATGCCACCTCAAACTTTCCACTACCACTATGTACCTGCCACCATGGAATTACACTTCATATATCTACCACGTCATCCGACATGTGGTCCCCATGTCATGTTGATGTCATTGTACGAAAAAATACCGAATTTTTTTCAATTTCGACTAAATTTCTAATTTTCTTGATTTTGCCAAATATGCCCAATTTCAAAAAATAATTCTTGTGATCTCCATTGAATCTCTGTATTAAATTTAGATAAATGAATTCAACTCTATGAATACCAATTCATCATCCACATACAAATTTCGTCATCTTTCTCGTCGAATTCTTCATAATTTCAACTGTAGAATTTGGGGCTTTTACCCAATTTCGCTCAATTTCAAAATTTATTTTGGGCCGCCATTGAAGCTCTAATAATATGCTTTGTATGGACAATTTTGGGCCCTGTAACAATCATTTTAACCCCAACACCTGTAATTCAAATCCTGCATGTTGAATTCTTCATGCAATTAACTGTAAAATTTGGGGCTTTTGCCCAATTTCGCCCCAAATTCACCACGGTAAATAAACATGAAATTCCTCCAATTTGAAGGCCCAAATTTATTCAATTTAAGGACTAAAAATGATTATTTATCATTTCTGGGATCAACTTCTTCAGATTCCCCATGAAATTCTCCCAATTCCATTGTAAACATTTGGTCAAACAAAATGCAAACATCTCTTTCCAGCATTCTGTCAAATAGTTTATCTGCATACTTTGCAAACTTTAATTCTACACCCTGTTAATTGGGTCCATGCAGGCTCAGTATTGAAAATTGGGCTCTGATACCACTTTGTAGCATCCCCAGACCCCTGTTGGGCAATGCCACATCAAAAATTTTGAATTCTGATACCATTAAATTTACAGATATGTTTTGCATATGAACAGAGTTATGTGGAATAATAACAACAAAAAACAACAATAATTCATGCATATAAATAATAGAGATTCCATAACACAACAACATAATTCATAACACAACATTTACACAAACACATAGAGACACTTATATTTTTTGGATTAAACACCAACTGCATGCAGACCTTCCATGTTCCTCCCAGCCATAGACCACACTACTCATAACTTTTAGCGGTGGGTCACCCCTGAGATGGGGCTAAGACTCCACCAGGGCAAAGGAAATCCTAAGCCAAGATAAGGTCTGATAATCAGCAAAAATTCTCCTTCCAAGGTGCTCAACTACTACAACTAGCCTACAATCCATCCTTCCCCACATGTCTTTCCCACCCCAGGAAGTGTGCCCCTTCTCTACTCAACAGTCCTTCAGCTTCCCCACTTCCCTTCCGAGGCTTCAACAACATGTCGGACATGAAGTCTCAGAGCCCTGTAGCTTTTATCCAGTGCACTAGGGAACAATTCCCAGTAGTTTCTCATTCAGAGAAAATTACTCATGGGCCTGACAAATTGACTCTTCATATGGGTGCGACAACCTGCCTCTTCAAGTCCCAAAACTTACCAGGTACAAGTGGTGGCATCCAGGTACAGATGGTAGCATGGATCAGTAAATGGTAAGAATGATGGGAAATACACTAAATCTCCCTCTTATATATGCATGTGTCTTTTATGAAACATGGAACTTAAGGAAATTCCCTTTTCCCCACTTAATATGTAACATCCCTAGTTTTAATCCCCGTGAATTATAATGTAATTGTATAAATGTGAATTAGACTGGTGAGTCGATGCACTGGGGCAAAGATTTTGTGTTGATCTAATGTGGTCGAGAGTCGAATTGCATGTTATGAACATTGATTAATTAATAAAAGGAATAATCATTGGCTACGATACAAAATAGATGAAGAACGATGAGGGGCTATGATTCCACAAGAGAGAGGGGTCCAAGGGGGAATTACTCACGGGTATTATTCCAACCCACATTCCTGAAATTAGTATCTTTGTGTATAACCTTCTATTTGTTGATTGAATGTATGAGAGGCCAATCATTAAACTAATGTAAGAGGGTGGGTGTGAGTGGTCACATCCCATAGTTATTGGAGAGCATGGGTTGAAGTACAATCATCCTTGAGAAAAGTGTGAGTCAAGCAAGCAAGGAAGAAGAGGAAAT
>JASDQU010737050.1:146309-164776 GCA_032191745.1 Picea mariana | reverse complement strand
CTCTATCAAATCGAGGGAGGTTTTCTCCAAGATTAGATTAATCCAATAAATTATTCTCGAAACCAAGAGGAGCTCATTCAAGTATTCATGCACTCAAGTCTATTTAATTATTATTTAGTCATAAAAATGCTTGTTAATTTATTATATTATTTTGTTGATTCTTTAAGTGTTGATGTATTCTAATGATGTATTATTCATTGTGATCAATTAGGACCACCTCATTTTGAATAAAAGGTGGAGCTCCTCTTGCAATGCCTAACAGGAAATATATTGGTAAATATCAAGCGAGGCATCAAACCTAAATCAATCAACCAAGGAAAACTAAGGTGATCCCCTTCCAATCAACTTTAAGTTTATTTTTGTTGTTTTTTTTAAGTAATATTATGTGGAGGTTTTATTAATTTTTTGTTGTTCATGTTTCATATTATCACATCTCTATAAGGGGAACACCTTCATTAGCTTGTTCTTGTCATTCACAAAGACTTAGTTTTGTGTTAAATAGCATGTGACAAATGTGTTTTCAATTATTGGTACTTAAAGACATTGTTTTTAGACAACTGGGTATATAGGCCCACTCATTTCATTAATGAAAAACCTAGATTAAATGAAGAATTTTGTGGTACACTAAGCTCATCCAACTCAAACATGATATTTTTAGTATATTGAAATGTATGGTATTTTTCTTGTTATAAGTTAAATAATAAGAGTAAAATAAAATATGAGTGTATGAAAAATAGGCATGATTTTCCAACCTTGTAACCTGATTTCACAACCAACAAAAGCTTACCCAATGTTTGTGGTATGCCTTACCATATGTAAGGGCACCCAAACTAGCTCATACATGAACCAAACTACTACTACATCCATCTGTGTCGTCTAATAAGCACCAAGGTTTGACATTCTTCTAGATCGCAATTAAGCACATGTTTTCCAAACCAACCCATGTGGATAAGATTTGTATGCACCCATGTCATTAAAAAACAGAAGTGGAGGTTGCTACTCATCAAGCTAGGATCATATTTAACTTAGTTTAGAAGGAAAGAAGTTGCATGCATTGGCTATATGTGATATCTCTACTACAATATGTCAACATATAAAGATAGAGATTTCATGAAGATGCACTCAGAAAAAATGCAATGCTATCATGAGAATAGCACCTTAGGAATGTCTCTAATGATCCTCCTAAGACATGTGCCCCACTCCATTACGTTGTTGAATTAGAATGCAAAGTTGCACCACCGTATGCTTGTGAGTTGATGTTTGGTAGGCCATACCTATGGGAAAGGGATGGAACTTCCTAAAGTAAAGAGAACAAATATCACTTGGTTAAAGGTGGATAGACCTAGATCACAAATAAACACACAAGAAAAGGAAGAAAACCTTTGGTAGAAATGAAACAAAGGAAGAATAACAACTTGAATAGATAAAAAAATAAGAATGTGTCCTTCATAACTAATGGAGTGGTGAATTTGGAGAGAAATTTGGAGGCAATGTGCTTCCATTTCCTCCACAAAATTTCTTTTTGGGACCCAAATAATCTCATTGGGGAGGTGTGATCCAAAATAAATATAAAACCATGAATGGAATGACTCATAAATAATTAGCGAATGAGAAGTAGAGTGGAAATGAAAAAGAGGTGAGGGTGATTGTTAGCATGTTCACCACACACCCAGTTACCTACCCACCCACCAAGCTACAACAACCCCACTAGTTGCAAGAAGAAAAATAAGGGAGTGCTAGAGTCAACACAAGTTGGAAAAGAAAGCATTGCAAAATAGGAGCTAAACAGACATAGATGCATAACCTTCTCACTGCCACTAGAAAACTCTCCATACAGTGAATAAAAATATGCAAAAGAATGAAAAATGGGTTCCTTTGGAAAAACTTGGTAGTGATATTTTGAAATTTCCTGTAGAGTAGACTACTAATGGCCTAAAAAGTCATGATACTCTATAGTTCTCTGTATATCCAATAATAATAGACTAAGGATTGTCATTCAACGTCAACTTTCCCGAATTGTGTTTCTAGGGGAAAATCGTTGTCCTTCATGGTAATTTACATGTGTATTGTTTACTGTGAGTTTATCTCTAAATGCTTAGAATAGTGACATTATCCATTATCTCCATTGAAAGAATGATATACACACAACTCATAAACTCACTGCTCTTATCAAAAGTACCATTTTTTATTCGATACTCTACCATAGGTACATTGCCCCTATATCAAAGGAACATTTCTTTGTTGGATTGAGTACAATGCCCCTATATCATTCATTGCACAAAGCCCCACACATAATAATACTTTTTGTCTTACACACAAGACTCAATTGATTAATTGATTTGGTTGAGATAGCCTCCTATCAGGCTGTACCCACAGTATGGAAGATTAAAATCGATTGTTGATCATTAAACACACAATGGGGTGTCCAAGGATCTATCGAAAAACATGTGAAAGGTTAATCCATCATGCACATACATTATTTATCGTGGCTAAGGGCTAGGACCATAACCCAACCTAAAAAGGCACTTGTTGTATATATAACAACTCTAAACCCAAGCTCTTATCCTTCAACCATGTGATCAATGGATATGATCAAGCGTTTATCCTCTTTAGTGCCCTTTCTTGTAACGCTTCCTCATGGTGCCTTCACTATATGACCAACTATCGTAACCAAGAACTTAACCTTTAGAGATAACTCCCTCGATGCCAATAATCCATACAATCGAGGGTTATGATCTTGGACTTATATATTTATCCTTAACACCTCTCTATATGACTATAACATGTGACCAAGTGCTATTTCGGTGGGCGTTTAACTCATAACTCCTCAAGCATTTTCATCCACGGTCATGACTTAATCAATCATCGAGATCTACTGTACGTGCGTTCCAAAATGAATGCTTTTTAACTCCTTCCTCATTATGTACGTAGATCATATGTGTATGGTAGCCATATTAGTTGATGGTCAAGATCAAAGTGTGCTTCCTCATGGTAATTAACATTCATGCAACTTTGATCTGCTTATTTTCTCCTCTATCATCGATCATGACTTTGGATCGATGATCAGATCGTGTGCATATGATTTCTGTTCCGATCCAAATCAATGGCTAGGACTTAATTTAATATTGACCCGATGATCAATACTTCTCCATGGATTCCCAATTAGATCAAACGATGCTCACTCACTTGGCTCCCGATATGACGAACAATAATATTCCAGGATTTGCTAAATGACTCGATGCCTCTCCTGTAGTGATCTCGTGATCCAACGGTTACAATTCCATGTTCCTTGATCTGACATTTCCTATAGCTTCTCCATGATATAGACTATCCAATTAAAATTTTCGTGTAAGGGTTTGATAATTGGTGAATGAGGATCATCGATCCTATGGTGATCAATGATCATCAATTTGTTTCCTTCGTTCTGGTTCGAGGATACCCAACCCTAGACCATTGAAAGGGTTCCTCCTGGCCTTAACCTACAAATTGACTAAAACTGCAACAAAACCTAAATTCTACAATCAAGATCCTAAGGTCTATAGTTTAACCAATACATGGATCTATAGATTATTTCAACGCCTAATTCCACAAAGACATAACATTCATGGTGACATAGGTTCTTCACACATAAATAATGAACAGAAACCTCCTCAATGATACTCGAAATAGAGTATTCCTTTCATTAATCATACATATGTTGTACATAGGGTTTACATGAGGCCCTCGAATTCCTCCTCTAACATAGATCACAATTAATAGTTCATTCTCTCTTTCTATGGCCTAATTCACATTTGTTTGTCCACTTCTCCTCCTGGCCTGATTTCCATTCAATTGGCCTCACCTCGAATGCCTCTAAGGATTACAATATTATACAAAAATATTATGAAACCAATTATGGTTCAAATCCACAAATATCTCAACAATCAATCTCTAAGGATCCTCTCAGATCCACAAACTTCTCACTCAACTCCTATCTTTAGGATTCACAAATCTCTATGAGATTTAACTAACCCTAGATCTCTCTTATTTCCCAACCCCTCCCACGTTATCATACATTTGATAACATTTACAATCAAATACTCACTTTCATTATCAAACCCCTATCCTATGTCTCTCTTCTAGAAATCATAAAACATAGGAAAATAAAATCAAACAAACATGAGGGAACCAAATCCCTTAGTGAAATGAAGACCCCTAGGTATTGTCAAATTAATGATTTGATGGAGGTAGGATGCTCCTACATCAGGTTGGGAGCATATAAACAATACTATTTTCTTATGACACATGTTCCTTATGCTTCATTTAGCAACCCATTTACAACTAATGGGTACATGCTAACCCAAGTTCAAGTTTCATTGTATAATTGGCAAAACGATACAATGAATTGGTATATTTATATACGGTCTGAGTAGTCGAGTTCTAATTTTTTTTATTCTTATTTTGGGGCAAGTATTCTCATTTTTTTTGGAATATGGCGTTTTCTATTTTAGATTGTGTTTTTGGAGATTTTTTAGTGTTGTGCAGATTTAGCTGAGTTGGGTTTCTATATGAACATGTAAAAGGTCTTGATTATAATTTTGGGTTTGAGAGATTTATTTGATCTTGTTTTGGATATTTTAGTGGTGTTGTGCAATGGAGGAAAGGGATAACCAATGTCAAAATTACCATAAGTTCCTCTCTAAAAACATTTTGTTAATAATTCATTAGATGCAGGCTCATATTTTTCTGCCTCTTCTCTGATCAGACTATACAAAGTAGTATGCACTTCATCCTATGACTCACCCAATGAATGGTGAAGAACAACCACCCTATTCCTTACTGCAAGTGACTCCAGGATCTCAAGTGGGAGACCCCTAGGATAACAAATATTTTTGTATTTTTGAAACTCTTTTCAACTACGATGCAATGACAAAAATCTAAATAACTACCATATTTCCCAATTAAGGATATGGATTCTCATATTTAAAGAATACCCTAAACGCAAAAGGTAGATTTCAAGCCTGAAATATTGTTGAGAATAGTCATGAGTAGGAAATAAAATAAAATAAGAAGCAAGGTGCCTAAATTTCTATCGATCCTACTACAATAGGGAAATAATTAACATAGATAGAAGTTAAACCAATTCACAAAACTAGAAAAATTACAAGGAGAACAACTCAAGTAGAAAGAATTCAAGGAATTGGTCGTAGTTGACATTCCACTTATGTCTGTGTGAAAATTACCCAGTGAGTTGGTTGACCTCATTGAAAGAGAAATAAAAGACAACAATCTACCTTTCTCAAATTTAGAATTTATGTTATTTAATTCATGAAAGAAAGAAAAGAAAAATATATGGAATCACATGATGAATCCCTTGATATTTATGAGTAATATGAGCAGTAATATTATAGCACAATTTACTTCTCCACACCTTTACACAAATAAAGAAACAAAATCTACTCAAACCCAATTAATCGTATAAAAAAATAATATAAACTTAAAACATATGAATTCTAACTAGTGTTAGGAAAATAGTTTAATCCACAATTCATCAATTCAAATACAAATTAGTATCATGTGAATGCATAATGAATTTTTGTTGGGGGGGGAAGCACAGGGGGGAAGAAAATAAATATTTATAATAATATTTCAAATGTAATAACAAGATACATACCTAACATTGTTTTCTAGAACCTCCATCACCCAAGTATGGGTCCCTCAATCTTAGGCCACTTATCAATATCAACTTCATCAAAAGTCCTAATATTAATTTGGAAGGGAAATCAAATGTTGATTTAGAACCAACACAAGATAGGAAAAATCTTTCATAGCTAAGAGGCAATGTTCAAAGAGAGAACAATAGAACCTAGGATAGAATATCTCCCAATAATTCTCTAGCATATACGTATAACGAACTAGTCTTGATCCCTTTCCTCCAACCTAGAACTAATATTTAAGAAGGCATTATTGTAAATGGTACTTAAGGATGGTTTTAACAATGGTGTATTTGATTATATTAAATCATTAAAAGAGTTACTTTTAGCAGCCTTCAAGAGTTGCATTATAGTTCAGTATAGTGAGATGCATTGATGTTTACTGTCTTAATCCAATTTTGTGGAGATGTGCCAACAACGATTCTTATCAAGGCAGGTCTTGTCCTCCATATTTTGTTGGAACATAAAGGTGTTGACCAACCATGGAGGATTAATTGGTCCAAGTTAAATGCAATACAAAATATTAAAAACTTGGATTATTGTCTTGTATTGTTTTTAAAAGCTAACAATTGGCTTGTCGAATTTTGTTCTTTCTCTTGTCGGTGAAACAATTTTTTAAAGGACTAAGAATTAAAACAATGCACACACATATGGAGTTTAAGATCTCTGGTTTAAGTGATAAACTCTGCAAAGAAAAACTGTATAAATCTGTGTTCTTCTCTTGCTATCTTTTTTTTATTACAACTTAGCATGTTAATGTTTGGAATTTTCATGAATGTTATTGGTTTCTTGGGGGGTTGTATTAAAGAGTTGAGGGCCTTTCTGTGTGAAGTTTTCGAATGAAAGTCGAAGCTAAAGGAAAACATGAAAATGTGCCTCCCCAAGTAGTAGAGGTGATGGTGTTTGATTACTTTGTAAATACAAAATGAACTGCTTTGAAGTATTATGGCCATGATATTTTGTGCTTAGATGTAGGGAGGAGAAAACAACCCAACTATATTCCAATAGAGGTCAGTATGTTAATATTTCTATGTATTATGCAATGGTTAATTCAACACAGGATTTTATGTATGTGATTATTTATACTCATCCAAGACCAAGGGCTTGGTCCATGCCCTAACACACAATTTGTTTTGTCCTGAAGCTTACTTCCTTTAGCATACAATCAAGGGTTGTGACCTTGGTCTAATCCCATGCCCAAATCCTAGTCATAGATCCTAAATCCTAGGCGTAGATCTTTATCCACTGAACAGTCCAATGGAAGGACGATCCAATGATTTCCTTTTAATCAATCGTTGTGATCAATGGTCTACACGTCTCCAACATGGTGTCATGTTAGAATATTTTCCACCACACACGTTAATCCTAGAATGACATGTCGCCAAATCAACTGATGGTCTAGATATAAAGAGTGACCCCTCTAGAAAATTAACGATCAAGCAACTTTGATTCACAATTTGGTTTCCTGTCATTAGATCTCCTCTCAATTCTGATCAACGGTGTTGACTTAATCTCTTTGATTGTGCGATCAAGGAAGAGGGATCGTTGATTTAAACATGATCAATGATCAATGGTTGATATCGATATTTCAGTCCCCTCTTGGATGAGTATGATCTGACTATAAGTCTAAGGTTACTTCAATATTTATATATAATATATGTTTTTATTTTTTTTAATATTCGCACATAATTGTATCTTCGATGATTGAACTAACAATGAGCACCCTTTGAACGTGTAGCACCTCCATTGAACACACTATAGGATCATAAGATATTCATCGGGAATATGGTCTTCAATTCTCTGTCGATGATATAGTGTGTCCGACGAAGGTGCTACACATCCGACAGGCACCTATCATCGGATTGGTCGTCAGATATGTAGTTGAATATCTGACGATGGGCATGCCAGAAAGTCAATGACATATCATCGGAAATGGATCCTAGTTTACATTTTTTTACGTTCTACATGGTCCTCGATAGACCGACGACTACGTTTTTGGATATCCAATGATGTTGTAAACTTCATATAATCGCCGCAGTTCTAGCGACGACATTGGGGCCGAAGACCTTGTCGTATTATCGATGGTGTGGAGTCTAAAAACCAGCAAAATCCCATCAAATTTCAGTGCACCTTGCAGTAGTTGGATTATGAAGGGTGTTGGGCGCATGCTTTCTCTATTATGACATGCTCTTCAATGGGAGGTGGGTCATTATTAACATTGATAGGATAAAAATGATTTGAGTTATATCTAGGGTTGTTTGGACCCTTATGTGGGTTATTCAGAGGAAGGATGGATGAGGGTTGACCCTATTTTGGTTGAGCTCTAGTTTTTGGTATTTGTTTGTGTTTCTTTGGCTACTGCCTCTATTCATTGGTTTTAGGAGATTTTGGTTCTGAGGCTACTTTGGAGAATTTCTTAGCAAAGTGTTCATAATCGTGAATTTTTTTTCACTTGAACAGGAGTTTCTCATAATCAACTTGTTGCAAATATGTCGAGATGTCCAAAGTTAGTTGAATAACTTTAGGGAGGCACTTTTCAATATCAACCTCCATGAAAAATGCATGTGAAATCTTGAATTCCATCCTTGGGTTCTACTCTGTCGATGTATTTTACAAGGGAATTTCCAATGGCTCTAATTGTTTCGTCATTCCAACAATGCAGAGGAAGGTAGGGTAAACAAACCTACACAGGGACTACAGATGGAATGTCACTTTTTGGGTTGAAGTCATGGGTCCATCTATTTAAATGCATGCCTCTTGTGCCCATGAAGTATGTGCCACTTCGGAAAATTAGATCGATGTCCTCCTTCTCTTCAAAAATAAAAGCGAAGAAGCCTCGTCCGTAGAAGGCATGTTTTGGATAGGCAGTTGGAATAATGAAGAATGAGGGTGCATGAAAAAGAAGTTAGACATGCAAAATCAGGAAGGACAATAGTCGAGAATATAAAGGAAGCATGCAAGCGCAAATATAGGAAAAACATGGATGAACAATGAGTTTTCATGAGTTGTAATAATGAGTTTTCATGGGGTTTTGGGGATAAGAGAATAGGGTTTTGAGCCCTAAATTTTGTGTATAAATATGTAATGGGTCGGGTAGAATAGTTTTTTGAAGTTATGATAAAATCCGACTGAATGCCAAAATTCTTTTCTATTAAGAGAATAGATTGAGGATGAGAGAGAGTCTATGTCTGAAGGTTTAGGGAGAGTTTTGTAGAGAGAGGATTGCACTGCAGAGCAGCTAGGAAAGATGGGAAAATACATCATGATGTATCTATTGTAAGTGCAATGCATAAGCCTAAGATGATTGCACAAATAATAATAAACAAGCCAGTCGTTGTGGATGTAGCCCAAAGTTTGGTTGAACCACGTTAAATTTTGTGTCTGAATGTATTTTCATGCGATTGTTCATGAATGTTCTATTTATGCATAACTTGATCTAGATCTGTGTAGTATATGATTGATGTGCACTAAATATGAATGTTACAATGAGTAAGTTTTGTTGCAATCTGTGTCACAATGATGCTACATAATTAAAGTGTACTAATTAATCAAGGGAAAGAGATACAAAATACTACACACAGGATAGATAAGTAAGAATGAACATGATGATAGCCTCCCATCCCCTCATCACTGCAGAAACTTCGTTCCTGCATCCCCAATAGATTCCTCGGGTGAGACTTCACTTGCATGCAGGTGATGTTGAAAGGTTCGGTGTCTATAGTGTTTGTTGGTAGAATAAACTAAACCTAGGGTGTTGGGCCCTTCGTTTTGTTGTTAGAAGTTGTGCAAGGGATGATGCAGTTCCAATTTTGGTCAAACAGAAGTTGCACAAGTCACAGAGGAGTTGGACAACAGAAAAAGGAAAGAAACCGAAAATGGTTGGAAGGAAGGACAACGCAACACCATCATGGAGAAAGAAGTTACAATAAAACAAGAACAAGAAACAACATGTGAAGTCTCAAACCCGGAAATCCTAGTTAGCTTATATATATGGGATGAATATGATTGTAAAGGGTTGGATTTTAGGATTTACTGTTTGTTGATTTTGGGTAGATGTTAGCTATGATTCTAGAGTCTAGGTTTTGGAAACCAGACCAAGTCTGTAAAGAGTCATGTCCGATTGTCTGGGTAAAAGAGAAAGGGTTTTGGGTTAACCTTGTCTCTCGGTAATAGATTTTGTTGTTAAGCTTTGATATGGTCGAGTTGCATCTGTATCTGAGCATAACATTATGTAATGGAGAAGAACCTTATGAAGTTAATACAAGGAAAGATTCAAATTTTGAATTTATTGTGTCGGTTTAGCTTCAGATTGTCTTAATGTTGTTTCATATATCTTTATGTCAAATCTGATTAATGGGATATAGTTTCTTTATGGATGCAATGCAACTTTGTTTTCTTTAATTTGAATTAGGAATGTTTACAGAAGTTTTGAGTTTAATCTATCTTGCATAAGACAACAAAGATCATAAGACTGTAAGGATTTGTCTAAGCTTCTTCTTACCCTTCCCTATTTTCTTTGTCTTGGTTGTACTTCAGGTGAGACTTCTTCCCTTCAAGGAAGATGAAAATGCCAACGCTCTAAACTACCTTGGTACCTTTTGTTGGTAACCTGAGAAGGACCCTGGTCTGATCAATTATGTGCCAAAAAAATGGTTTTGTTGCTGGGACATGTTTCAAGAGGGAACCTGTAGGGAGAATGCTTCCACGGATCCACTGATCTGATATTCACCAGTGGTGGGAGAAAAATTGCGATGCCTTCATATGGAAAGAAGTGGAGTTGCAAGGTAAATCTGTAAAGGATACAAGAGAGGTTATCCTTTACGCAGAAAGATCAAGCGACCAATACGAGATATTCTAGGTTAAATTTCTGGAAGAACTATTCCATTGGATAGAGAGGCTCCAAGAAGCTCTAGAATTCCAAGAATGAGTCAAGACAACCTGTACTTGGGATACATAAAATATTTCCACGCTTCATCGGTTGGATAATCCGATAACGTGAGCGGTTGATTTCTAGGTCAATACAACACTGGAAGGATACATTATCGAGTTTGCAGTTGAGAACCACCATTCTTTTTCAAGGTAATAAGCAGATTTCAATAAAGACACACAGGGAAGGCTATTGAGAGAAATTCCTCTGTGGATTAAGGTATTCTTGATGGAGGAGGGGATGTTGACTATTTCTCCAACTAAGATGACAACCTAAACACCCACGCTTGGGGTGGGGTGACTTTGGGGTGGGATCATGGCCTGAGAAAGAGGAGAGGATTATTTGATAAATGGGGGAGAAACAAGAAATGGATGAAAGGAATGAGAGAGCCTTGAAAAGAGCCGCCATATTTGAGAAGTGGTGGTGCGGTAAGATAAAGAAAGTAGTGAAGCAGTCCGAGGTGTTGAGGAAAGCACTCGAACCAGGAGAAGTCGATGAAGGAAAGGAGGAAGAGTTGTGGAAGATGAGAAGACAGGAAAGATTGGCCAGTCAAAGACTAAGTGAGAGAGAAGCGTAAAGAGAAAGAATTCCCCAAGAGGGTGGACTAGAAGAAGAATTTGTAGAAGCAAGATAAGATCAAGTCGGCATGGATCTTGCAGAAGAAAGAGAAGATTCAGTCCTGATACCAGGAAAGATCAGGATCCCAACTAAAGATACCGCTCCAGAGGATGAGAACAAGACCCCCTAGATCAAATAAACCCACCTAGAAGCTCATCCCCCAAGTGTCTTCTATACTAGTGGTAAACCCTATACTACCTTCTTATGCTATTCCTATTTCAATTCAGTCAATTAGTCAGTCACAGCTGATGAGTACTAATATTGGGAGGATATTGGGATCCCCTAGTATATAGCAACCAGGACCATTAGGGTTTACTTTGATAGGGGTAGTAATATCAACAATGGTTGGAAATGCAGCAAGGTAGATTGCTCGATACCCAGAATTTTGTGGTAAAGGAGACGAGGATGTTGAGCAGCATTGGTTTCTATGTGAAGCAATTTGGAGGTCCATATGGACTCTAGATGCAAATAAATTGGTTGAATTCTAGACTACCTTGAGAGGTCGTGCTCTCAAATGGTACATGAAGCTTATTGAGATAGGAGGAGCGCAAGGACAGACGTTC
Organism: Picea mariana; assembly: GCA_032191745.1. NCBI lineage: Eukaryota > Viridiplantae > Streptophyta > Pinopsida > Pinales > Pinaceae > Picea > Picea mariana. The sequence goes on along the minus strand of JASDQU010737050.1, from coordinate 152,975 downwards.
ACACTTGGCCAAGTTCCGACAAAATTCATAGCAAAGTTTAAGCTGCCTCAGTCGGAACAACAAGCTCTGTCTGAGTTGCACGAGATTCAGCAAAGGGAAGGAGAATCAGCTTGGAAATATAGCCTCCAAATTTCACATCTCTGTGTTTATTGTATTCAGTCTGTTAATCAGTTCATTCCGCTCCTAAATCTAGATCAGTTGTGACCTATGAGATGCATGCCAATTATTGAGCTATGAGAGTGACTGTGATTGTTGAGTCATTGGTGGAATGGGTGTTGTTCTTGAGTTTTAGGCACGTAGGGATAGGAAACCCCAAGGTTAGGGTTTCGTAGAGCTACGAAATCGGAGAGGTTGTTTCTAGCTGGCTGGAAGGTAAATCCAGTTTGGGCAAGCCTAATTTGTAGAGGAGGGGAGTTAATCTATAAGGAGCTACATCGTTGAACTAAATCAAATATAATCAGAGGTGTTACTCATCACTCCATAAATCTAGTTATAAATTGCTAAATTGTTATTAATTGCTAAATAAATTGTTGTAATCTATTACAAATGTAATAGATGAATTATGTATAAGAGGAAATTGTAATTTTTTTTTTTATTTTGCACAAAATAGAAATTATTTTTACATTTACAGAATCTCTAATTTTTTCACAGAATAAGTACACAAGTTCTTAACTATATCTAAATTAAGAAAATAATTTATGAACTATAAAATAGAATGAGTACACGCATTCATGACCCCTAAATGTCCATAAAATATCTTACACATGGTATCAAAACTCTAATTTAGAAATTGAAACCTTAAAGGCCTACCTACCTATGAATGAAGTGTAATATAAACTTTACCCAAACTTAGAAATTTATTTCCTTTTTATATTGACAAGGGCCTACAATTTGGAACAAAGTTCCATATTGCATGAAAAATAATTTTACCATCCATATAAACATATAATATATTTGCTAGCCTAAACATATAATATATTTGCTAGCCACGTAACCTTAAGAGACTACCCAGAAAAGGAGAAGAGAAGTAGCATGAAAATAATTCTAGAATGTCTATGAACATTTTATGAACATGTACACCTATGAAATCCACCTACACTCCTTTTGAAAGCCATGTGCACTTCTTTTTGAAAGCCATGTGCACTCTTCTAAAAAGGCCATGGGGGCAAATGAGATAAACAAGGTTAGATGAGAACATAAATTCTTTAGTATGTATATATATATGTGGGGGGGCGGGAATTCTGTATTGGGGTCGACACCATGGTTGCATATATCGTTAGACTCCAGGCCATGGGCTATGCCCCTCCTTGAATTTCCAATCAATCCATATGCCACAGAGGTGACCCACAACTTAGTCTTTACCATGTTACCAAATAATAAATATATTCTATGCCCAAGCCTAAGCTAGATCGCCATGCATCCAAACGGGCCAGCCATGGACCTCGCCCCTCACGAGAAAAAATCATACCTACAAGTCCCAACAAATAATCAATGCATGATCTCGAGTTAATGAAGGAATCGAAGACCAAACGAAAATATACTTGTAATTAGTCAACTTAAAAATCATCATATTGAGTCAAGACTCCATCTTCCCAAATACCATGTTGCAGCCCTTTCATTTATACTTGCAACCCTCACTTTAAGCCATCGATGCAAACTACCATGCTAGGGGATAAAAACTAAGATATGAACCAACCCACATTGTGCCAAGACCGAAGCCAGACACACAATGCCTCATTCGCCTATGCAAAGAAAGGAGAGGTTGGCCATGCCCTAAAAAAATATATGAAGCAAATGATGAAGATAATGAGGCGCTGGGTAGGTTTTTTTTCAAAAAAAAAAAATTTAATTGTCAAAAATGAGGAGGGGAAGGTACGACCTCATGGAAGGCCTTGTGTTACCCCTGCATTGTTTATATATATATATATATATATATATATATAGTTATAATTTAATTGTTTTTTCTTTTTATTTAATTATTCTTGAAATATGGTCACGAAATCTTGGATCTGCAAAATGTGATTTCGTGAATATTTATGTTGTTGGATTCCGAAAAAAAAAACAAATGTATAATAGTTAGACATGCTTATAGAGAGAAAGAGCTATAATGTTTAAAAATAGGTTTAAAAAAAATCTTATAAAGGGTTATAAATTTATTGTTTTTTAATACTAATAGGTTTAAAAAAATTCTTATAAAGGGTTATAAATTTATAGATTATATGATGTTTATGTTATAATTTTATTTTTCTTTTATTTATTTTTTTATTTGTTATTTAGAAAATAATAATAATAAACAACAATAATAACTAAAAAAAATTGAAATTAAAAGTTTGAAGGGAGGGAAATTAGTGGGTGCACGCAGTAGTGTTGGTGCAATGGGAAAACTAAAAGAGATGGTATGGTAACTAGGAGAAATTGCTAATTTTTATATGTTTATTTGACCTTTGACCTATAGCCACTTTACCTTAAGTTATTGCTTGTTACAAGCAAATGTAAAACAAACTTACACCTATACATGCATGTGTATTTGTGTGTGTGCAGATAGAACTTAGAGTGCCTTAATCCTTACTAATGAACCTTGGGTTGTGATGAAAAATCAGGGGGGTCCAAGAATTGATATAGTTAGGACACGTGGAAATTGGGGCCGGGGAATGTTGTCGTAAGGGCCATCGATATTGATTCTACTTGTTGATGTTTTGGTAGCTACGAGAGGTATTAACCTCCATGGATAAACCTTTGACTAGAATAGAATATTTCGAAAGCAAGAGAAAACCTAAATAGATGTGTGAAAACCCTGGAAGACAAATCGGCTTAACAAAATAAGTAATATCGAATTATTATATGCAGAAAAGGACAGGTTGACCCTGCTTGAAGAGACACATGTTCACCTGGAGAGATTAGTATAAATAGAAAGCGCTTTAGCTCATTTGGAAAAACACACACTCACTTAGTTGGTGAGCATACCTTAGAAGTGCAGTAGCAACAAAAGTAGTGTGCAAGTCATGAAGAGGAGCAGCAAGAGCTGCAGTGGTGCAACACACTCTTGTTCATCCTTTTTGGTACTCTTACTTGTGCGCTACCTTGGAGAATGTGCGCTCTCTTGGTTTATCTGTTGGTTCTAGTGTGGCTTCCCATAATCATTCTATTTAGCAAAGGCTAAGGTGCTCGAGGGTGGATTTGTGCCTATGGTTGGGTGACAATGGTGTAGCATTGTCTATGGTAAATGAGCACAATATTCTAACAAGTTATGGGCCCACACCACCTTCAGAACATTCTAACCACTGGAAGGTATATATGCAGCTCTATGTCAAGCTCGTTGTATCACAATTGCAGTTGCAGCTAGGGTCTCTGATCTTGCAGCAGCAACAAACCCTAACCTGATTGTTCGGGCACTTTAAGTGAATAATTTGGCATAATTCTTTGATATCATAGTGCGCCCTAACCCAACGCATCTCCCGGTTCCCTTAGCCATCGAAAACGTGAAAGTTGATTTTTTAGGTCAAAGTCAAGGTTTGACTGGTCAAAGTCAAAAGAATGGTCTAGGTCGAATTCAAAGACAATCATGACTTCCTCCATAAAATCAGAGTAGCGCAACAGAAGCATGGTCTCTTAGTAGAGCATGGAATACAAGGATTGACATCATCCTTGCAAAGAACAAAGCGAAAAATTATGGAACCACAGACTGAAGAGTAAGTGTCAAAGGATGAAGAGTTTGACTTTTGGAGCTTCCAATCACATGAATGTGGAGTAGGAGAAACGATAAAAAGAAACTACTGCAGATCTAAATCTCTCAAAAGAGAAGGGATCTTTGTCCAAGAAGAAATCGTAGAGCGAGAAAGATCTCAGATCTAGTAAATTCATAGGAACAAACACACTCTCGAGGTTGGAAAGAATACTTGTCAAGCAACTCAAGCGGAACAATAGCCAGACTCTAGGTTTTCATATCATGTTTGATATTTTTATTGTTGCTTAAGTATTGGAATCCTTTAGATTTTATTAAATCCAGGAACAAATGAATACTTAGTAGCATGCACTATTAATATAAATGCTTATTGTACTTAATTGCAATATGAACTAACATCTCCTCTAGGATATATTTCTTGTTCTTGTTCTCACGCAGGACACCTTGGTAATGCTATAATGAATTACCATGAAATTGATATGTTCTTATATAAACTTCTATTATATTGGAAATACTTTTTCTCTTGTTGTTCCTATTTCGGGAAAGTTATCCTACATATTATAGGAAGGTTACCACAAAAAGAAAGACTTGAAAGGAATTAGAGGGAGTCAATGATCAAGAAGATGCAAGGTGTCGTGACACTTTGTAGGCTGCATAGGGGCATGTAGTGTATAGAAGCATGGTTTGAGGATTCTCTCAGTTAGATGGAGTTGATGGCAGAATTCTAAAAGAAGGATCTTGTAGGATTCATGCCGAGTTGTAGGCCTTTGTGCAAAGTTTTAGGCCTTGTGTCGAGTTGTAGGCATCGTGTCGAGTTGTAGGATTCATGTCGAGTTGTAGGCTTCATGCCAAGTTGTAGGCTTCATGCCAGGTTGTAGGCCTTATGCCGAGTTGTAGGCTTCATGTTGATTTTAGGCTTCGTGTCGAGTTGTAGGCCTTGTGCCGAGTTGTAGGCTTCCTGCCGAGTTGTAGGATTCATACTGGGTTGTAATCCTTGTGCAGAGATGTAGGATTTATGTCGAGCTGTAGGATACTCTAGTGAGATGGTATGTTATGTCGAGTTGTTTCTACACCAGTGAGACAGTCTGGTACGCTAGTGACATAGTTGAGAACCTGTATGGTTGTGATGTTATTGCTCGTAATATGATCTGGGTGATCATGAGATAGCCTGTGTATCTCTGGTGATGCTACCAGTTTATAATACCATGTAGGTCTTTCCCATGCCATGTGAGATGCATGGATAATGATGATAATAATGATGATACTCATGAAATGGGTGTAGCGATGGGTGAGCACGTCATCTGGGTGTATCCCATGACAGTGATGGTAACACACACTATGAGGTGTAGATATAGTGTTCTCTAGTGAGTTGTGGCCCCTAGATGATATTGACAGGTCCACATGGGTGTATCCATGTTTGATGTATTGATTCTACCAAGAGCATGGCTTGTGTAACCATTGCGAGAGGATCATGGAATACAAATAAGGCTATGAAGACCATAAGGGAACATCATGATTAAATACCTCCCTAGATAAGAGGGAGTGTGGATGTTTTGGTAGCTGCGGGAGGTATTATCCTCCATGGATAAACCTTTGACTAGAATATAATATTCTAGAAGTAAGATGTTGGTTGTTACTCCTTCTCTAACCACTTCTTGGGCCAACCCAAGTTCATATCTGAACAACTTCCAACAAATCCCACTAAAACTATCAGCCCTCCTAATAAACCAAAAGAAAACACAACACACAGGATGTACTGTGTAGTCTCACTCGAGATAGTTCTAGGGGTGACTGCAATTCTCAGATGCTTGTAGTCTAGGAAAGAGTGGGGATCTGGGATTGAATTTCATCTTCTTAATCCTTGATCTAGGGGTTCCTTCTATTATTCTGAAGATCCATTCCTCTATTATGTGGATGCATGCATTCTAACAAATCTAACATTTAACAGATCTCACAGAATTATTCATTCATCAACTAACTACTTACATAAATAACTTATGAAATAAACATATCACATAACACATTACACAGGTGTTAGTGTGGTTCACCCCCTCCTGGGATACATCCATAAAGATTTGGCTCTTAGGCTCTTTTATTATGGTTTTGTAATATATGGCATCGCGTGCACTACAACTCCATTCATACCATCACGAAATGGACTTTGTGACCTTTTTGAGGTTGACTAGACCACACCAGGATCCTCAGCCTGTGATCTAACCCTCAAGGTCTAGTTATTTGACTCTCCTACAGCTCAACAACTTACGAAAAGGTATCATATATTGCAGTCATTCTCCTAACCAACCATAACTATATTCTCTAACATTCTGGAACAACCCCCGACCTAGACCTCCTAGGTACTTATTTATACTTATTTTTGGCTTATCAGCCATTACAATCTCCTAAAAAAACCCTAACCCTAGTGTGGTTAGGTTTCCCTGCATGGACACCTTGCATGCTTTCCTATCACATGTTGCTTTTCCTCTTTTTTCGATGTCGCATTTCCTTTATTTCCGGTGCACTCCCCTATTTTTTGGCGCTGCTTTAATTCCTTCAAAACTTCTTCGATTTCTCCCAAAATTGGCCTGTGCCAACAAGCCCCCAACACTGACATATTGACTCATCCCTAGTCATTCATGGACTCCAGCATCTTTCACTGCCTGTGCTAGTGCGTTGTACATCTCTGCTATCCATTGTCATTGCTCCTGAGCTTGGTTTCTCTTTTCTGTCATGGCGTCTAACACCTACACAATGACTGGTGGTATTAATATCTCTCCCCCCTCCAAGCTTATCTACTTTATGCTCACTTTCGCTGCGTCAATTTCCACAACCAGCTTCTCTGCCTTCTCCTATAAGGGCTCTAACTGAGCCTGTCTTTCCATCTTTTCACCTGTAATGAATTTTCCTCTACCTGTAGACTCTTCATTTTTACAGAAGTCTTGATATTCTATGGCAATGACATTGTCTTATGTCATTAATTTACCTCT